>JAHDVE020005700.1:0-17690 GCA_022606495.2 Halesus radiatus
GGTGTCGAGCCGGAAATAAGGTTAAGCTAGCCAAAAACCTGTGGTTAGCGCAATTAAGGAATGTGCGTCGGCCTAAGTATCTAACCGTTATCGCTTGGAATACAAGATCCATTGCCAAAAAACAGGATGATATTGTTGATATGATACGTAACAAGGGTATTCACATTTTGGCGGAAACTTGGCATGAAAATGTAGACTCCCATTCAATAAAAAAAAACTTCAGTCAAGTGGGTTCTCGGTATATGAAACTGCAAGGCCGATCAAAACCGATACAAATACTATCAATTTTACAAATCATGGGGGAGTTACAATTGTAGTTCAAAGTGGTCTTCGCTTAGACAGTACAGGGATACGTCAGGTGTATACCACTGAGTTTGTCGGCTGCAAGGCTTCAGCCAATGGTGCATTCCTCGTGATAATCTCCATCTATCGTCCCGGGTCGTGCGCACCGACGCAAGTTTTTTAACAAATTTAGATCTCTAATAGAATGCACCTCCAACTACAACGGCGTTGTTGTTATTTTACGGAATATAAATATTCACCTGGAAAAGAAAAACAATTCCGTCTTAACAAAATTCATTAAAATTCTGCGTGACTTCAGCTGCGAGCGAGCAGTGGGTGAACTCAGCCACTCATGACGCAGGCGGTACTCTCGATGTTATTATTTCCCGAGTCGAATTTCCCCCGAATAGTACAGATGTTGTTGATATTGGACTCTCGGATCATCGTCTCATCACATCCGTGTTTGCCTTCGATCCTCCAAAGTTGGAGTTCAAATCCATTATCTCCAGAAATTGGAGAGAATTTGACATAGAAACTTTTTGTAACGATTTGAAGATCTCGCCTCTCTGTGATAAGGAAAAGTATTGTGAAAGACAGGTAGAAGAATTAGTTATCCTTTATAATTTAGATCTCTCCTAGAATGCACCTCCAACTACAACTGCGATGTCATTATTCTAGGGGATATAAATATCCACCTGGAAAAGAAAACCAATCCCGACTCAACAAAATTCACTAAAATTCTGCGTGACTTCAGCTGCGAGCAGTGGGTGAACTCAGCTACTCATGACGCGGGCGGTACTCTCGATGTTATTATTTCCCGAGTCGAATTTCCCCCGAATAGTACAGATGTTGTTGATATTGGACTCTCGGATCAATCGTCTCGTCACATCCGTGTTTGCCTTCGATCCTCCAAAGTTGGAGTTCAAATCCATTATCTCCAGAAATTGGAGAGAATTCGACATCGAAACTTTTTGTAACGATTTGAAGATCTCGCCTCTCTGTGATAAGGAAAAGTATTGTGAAAGACAGGTAGAAGAATTAGTTATCCTTTATAATTCTTTATAATTACTGGCATTATTGGATAAAAATGCTCCTTTCACAGAGAAGGTCTGCCGTACTAGGATTTGCGGCAGATGGTTTGACACTGAATGTCTACAGAAAAAGAGGGAAATGCGAAAATTTGAAAGACTGTACAGACGTAATCCGACAGTAGGAAATCGGCAACTATGGGTTCTCAAACAAAAAAGCTACAAAGAAGAGGTCACAAAGAAAAAGTCCAGTTTTTGGTGTGAACAAATTGAGTCAGAAAAGAATCCTCGAAAACTGTGGCAACACATAAAGACCTTGTCTGGAGAGACCAACATCAAGGTTGAATCTTCTCTAGAAGCGGATAGCCTTGCCGCACATTTTAGTAGTAAGGTAGAAAAAATTCGAGCCCTCAGTGGGGTAGGATCACCCGCTGTCTCTGCCTCTAAACCGCTCTCTGGCGACTTCACTACATTTGCCGCAGTAACGGAAGACGATGTCACGCGAGCTGTGATGTCTTGTCCAAACAAGCAATGCGCTCAAGATCCCATACCTACCTGGCTATTAAAAAAATGTCTTCCGGATATAGCGCCTGTAATTACCGCAATTATCCAGAAGTCACTAGTAAATTCACTTGTACCGGGCACATTGAAAAAATCTATTATTACTCCGATTCTAAAGAAACAAAATCTTGATACAGACAATACGGATAATTACAGGCCTATATTCAACTTACCATTTTTATCAAAATTGCTTGAGAAAATCGTTGCCAAACAATTGGTAGGGTACTTGAACTCCGCTGGTCTGTTTGCCAAAAATCAATCTGCTTATAGACAGTTTCATTCAACCGAAACTGTTCTATTGCGAATAATTTCAGACTTGATCATCCGGATGGAAGCAGGTAAGTTGGCTTTGGTATCTGTTCTTGATATGAGTGCGGCTTTTGACACGGTAGATCATAGTATTCTAATAAATGTGCTTGATACCGAATTTGGCGTTCGAGGTGATGTACTCCAATGGATGACATCTTACCTGTCTGGACGAGTAGCCTCAGTAACTTTCAATATATGCACATCACCTGAAACTCCCATTGAATTTAGAGTTCCCCAGGGGTCTGTCCTAGGTCCCATTCTCTTCATTCTCTATACTAATCGTCTTGAATACCTCATTCACTCAGCTGGCTTTGAATCACAAGGCTATGCAGACGATCGTCTGATCTTTAAATTTTGTTCCCCGGATGAAAAAGACGTCCTTAAAAATGAGGTAGTTAGCTTCATTAATACGGTTTCAAGTTGGATGTCTGTCAATAAACTCAAACTTAATCCAGCAAAGACAGAATTTATTTGGATAGCTTCCCCTGGAAGGCAAGGCCTTCTTGATTCCAATCCAATACGTATTCAGGATACAGATATAATTCCTTCTACAGAAATAAAATTCCTAGGTTTCACTATAGACAATAGTCTTTCTCTTGAATCGCAAATTACAAAAGCTGTAAGTTCTGGTTTTTTCCATCTTAGGCAGGTAAAATCAATCAGGAGATGCCTTCCCTCTGATGGAGCAAAATCACTCATAAATTCCTTCGTTGTTTCACGTATGGACTATTGTAATGGTGCATATGCTGGCCTCCCTCAAAAACAATTCAATAGAATCCAGTCCGTCTTCAATGCTGCGGCGAGAATGACATTTGGGATCTTCATTGGGATGCCCTGAAAAAATAGAGTTCAAGATCTGCTTACTGACCTTCAAAGCATTGCAGGGAATGGCGCCAGCCTATATATCTGAACTATGCATCCGACAGGACTTAAGTGATAGACAGCTTACTCTGAGGTCAGCAGATCTAGATGCTACTAATCGTCTAATTGAACATTCAAGGTCAAATCGAGCCGTCTACTATGATCGCTCTTTTCGCGTAAACGGCCCTCTCATTTGGAATAAACTTCCCCCAGCTCTTACTAATATCCATAAATTGACTGAATTTAAACGGGCTTTAAAAACAAACTTATTTAAAAAATCCTTCTCTCTATAAATTTTAATTTCTTTTCAATTTATTTTAAAAAGTCATTTCCTCGAGCCTCTGGTAGTTGTTTGGTTTCGGTTTCCTCCGTATATATTTTTTATTTTTTTTATGTGAAGTCAGTTATTGCTGAACATAACCCGACTCCTGTCTTAAAATGTTACTATTCTTGTAGTAATATTGTGAATGTATTATTGTTGTATAGCCATATGTATACTGTATAATATAATGTAATTATTTTTTTTTATGAATATGCACCTAAGGAGTACTGTAGGAGTAATATTAAGAATAAGCAAGAATGTATGTAATATGTTAAGAATGTATAAATAGTATGTAAAAGTAGCACTGTAGGAATACCACTGAATGGAGTTATTTAATCATGTTTAAGTTTATTTAGAGTTAAGCGCACTTGAAGTGAAATAACACAAAACTGCGCTATATAAATGCTTTGTTATTATTATTATTATTATTCTGCGTGAAGTCTAGATACAAGTGAATTTTTTAATGACTTATAATTCCAGCACTGACAATTGGTTTGTCCATGAATATTCCAATTCCTCTCAATAGAAAAAGTTTATTTTTATATTGTACAACAATTATGGAGATTAAAGCCACCCAAATTAATTGAGAAATATCTTAAATATAAAACAAATTGGGCAAATAAAAAATTACATATAAAAGCAAAACAAGAAAACTTACGTCTGAAATATGTGACGTCAGATGTTTCAAATGTAATGGTACCAAAATAATAGGGCGTTTTGTTCACTTATAAGCGAGGACATGTTGTCCATTCTGTGGTTGAAGTGAAAAGAGATCTCGTACCAGTGTGTACGATTTTTATAAGGCACCGGCAACATTATTTGCAGGTGTTGTGAAATCATTGCATTTTGTGGTGCAATATAGGCCTTTGGCTCGCTTGGTATTGTATTTTGTGGTGCAATCTCTACTTGGTTATTTACACGTGCTGTGCAACAATTTATATTTGGTTATAAAGAAATATGTTTTATCTGTTTAACTTGATTCACTCTAGACACGTTTGATAAAGTAAGAATCAAGAATAAAAATGAAGTGACCGATCAGCGGCTGAGTTAGCATCGCGTCTGGGACCCACCTAGGCGTCGTGAGTTCAATTCCTCAGCTGAGTCCCCCATCACGATACAAGCAACATATTCCGCTTACTGCGATGATATCAGGATTTTTTTTTAAATATTGCCAGGTTAGTCGTAACCTGGAAATGTTTGTCTATCCTAACAAGGAAATAAAATTGAAGAATTGTGAAAAAAGTAAAGAAAACTGAAGACAAATAAAGAAAGGTGAAGAACAAGGAACAAACAAAGAACATACGAGACCCAACCTAACTAATTAGAAATCATAACACTCCCTGTAAGTGCGAATCCCTCGAATGTTCTAAACTTATTAAATATATATACGCTGTAGTTGATAAACTAACTGACTAACCATCAAGCCTTTCCCCGAAGGATCGACCGCCACATAACTCTGTCTTGGCACACACTCCTTGCTTCATTCACATTCATATATCGTCTCATACATACTCTCCTGTTATTCCGACCATTTACATGACAAAGTATTTGATTCACTTGATCGTGTCATGTCTACGTCGGGCGTCTCCGACTTCTTCTACCAATAATTCTCATCATGAATTCTCCTTGCATTCCTTTCTTCGTAAATCCACTCCTCATGCCCAAAATAACGTAGCGTTCTTTTTTTCATAACCATTACGTTCACATTCTTGAATTCTTTCCAGATCTCCACATATTTTACGCGGTCAAACAAAGTTTTATCACTAATGCGCCTCAGAAATCTCACTAATACAGCATTCAGTCGACGAAAATGCCCAATTTCATGTAAAAAGATTTTTTACCTTTTTTTTCTTTAGACAAGCAATCCGGTGTCTCGAGAGGGAAGTGATTCTCTTGATTACAATATATCTTTGGCAAAGCGCTGCATGGTAAGGGAGTCCAAATATTACTGTTAGTTGCCACGCAACTTGTAGTATGTATCTTACATTTTCCAAAATGAATAATGTAAAGAAAACAATATTTTCATGTAAAATCGAGATGTCTACCGCATACAGCATCCTCAATCAGGCTATGTTGTGAGGCTGAAAGGAAGGGGTTAGGTAAGGATATGGGAAATAAGATAGTTTGAAAGTGCCGAAGCTATCATGGTCTCCCATAATATCTAGTGCCTAGTTTGGTAGTCGAAAATAACTCTGTACCAAAACTTTTATTAAAAAAGGAAAGGAAAAAAATCTTGGCACTCCAATCAGGTCACAAAAGACTGCCAATGTCATATTTAAAGCAACGTTTTGATTCTGAATCGTGGTCCATCTCCAGGGTGATACTGAGAGAATCTGCCACTATCATAATAATATGTTTATGGATTATTAAGCGTTAATATTCAATGTCACTGCCCCATTATATCAAAATCACAAAGCATCAAATATCTCGGAGTAGTAATTGATGAAAAAAGTTGACTACGTATTGAATGTGGTATTATAAGATTGAGATTTACGACATCTACGTGCATACACAATCTGAATACAATTAAAAAAATAAATCATAAAGACCGTGCTTAAAGTACCCGTAAGTACGCCTGTGATATGGAATACTCCACTAGACCACGTATTCATGTCACTAGAACGAATCAAAATAACTTAAAAAAACATTCCATGTAATATATCCATCTTTAGACAATGATACTACATATATATTTTGCAACAACGCTCCATTACCCACCTATAAAACAAATGGTAAAATAATGAGTACACGTCAAGAATTAAGGTCTGACTAAAAGAAGTCGATGAATAGCCTTTAAAACAGCATTAAAAAACACGTAGAAGACGCAACTAATTGGATGGCATAAAATTAAATAACCATTATCCCCCACAGTACTGGATCTCCTGGTGAGGAGGACTAAGAAAAAACACGAAAAGTTAAATAGTTTTTCAAAATAATAAGCAATTCACCATATTTTATATTTTAAACTATTAGTCTGTAAACATTATTGCACTTGAATAAAATTTAGTATTTTCACATACCTATTTGTAAAACAGCAGACGATTGTATCAATGCAAGTCGTACCTACGAGTACTGTACAATGTATTGTCTGTAATACATTATATGTACTCGTACATTATGAACGTGAATGTTGCGGTAGTTGTGGAGGAATGTCCGAACGGAATGCAATCTTGGGCTCAAGATAGCGTTTATTGGAAGTGATGACATCACCAATGGGAGGAATATTGGTTCCCAATAGTGGGAAAGACAGATCGAAGCTCAGGATTGGAACAGGACAAGTCAGAAATAGTTTTGTTACTATATATATAAGACAATAAGTATGTAAAAAACATTTTAACCGTAGAAGAATATATTTTTTATCCGTAAAGACTAATCATTTGACTAACACTACTTTATTTTATTATTATATATACCAGCACAAATGCATTTGTTGTTTAACCTTTTTCTTATAGTGCTAAAATTTCTGCCCCTCAGGTAGTGTCCGGTTTTGTGGTATCATTATTAATATAATTAATAAGAAAAACTTCGTTTAAACCACTGTTTTTAATATATAAATATCTACATGTTTCAAGCATCTACATGTTTCAAGCATATACATGTTTCAAGCATTTATATGTTTCAAGCATCTATATGTTTCAAGCATTTACATGTTTCAAGTATCTACTTGTTTCAAGCATCTACATGTTTCAAGCATCTACATGTTTCAAGCATATACATGTTTCAAGCATCTATATGTTTCAAGCATCTACATGTTTCAAGCATATACATGTTTCAAGCATCTATATGTTTCAAGCATTTACATGTTTCAAGTATCTACTTGTTTCAAGCATCTACATGTTTCAAGCATCTACATGTTTCAAGCATATACATGTTTCAAGCATCTATATGTTTCAAGCATCTACATGTTTCAAGCATATACATGTTTCAAGCATCTATATGTTTCAAGCATTTACATGTTTCAAGTATCTACTTGTTTCAAGCATCTACATGTTTCAAGCATCTACATGTTTCAAGCATATACATGTTTCAAGCATCTATATGTTTCAAGCATTTACATGTTTCAAGTATCTACTTGTTTCAAGCATCTACATGTTTCAAGCATATACATGTTTCAAGCATCTATATGTTTCAAGCATTTACATGTTTCAAGTATCTACTTGTTTCAAGCATCTACATGTTTCAAGCATCTACATGTTTCAAGCATCTATATGTTTCAAGCATTTACATGTTTCAAGTATCTACTTGTTTCAAGCATCTACATGTTTCAAGCATCTACATGGAAGCTTTGCTTCTGAAACATGTGGATATTTATATATTTAAAACAATGATGTGAACAAAGTTCTTCCCATTAATTTATGTTATATATTCATTCTATACTTATAGAAAAGTTATTTGATGTCCCATTTAAATAGAAATAAATATCCGAGACACTATCTAGATTGCAAATAAGTTCGGGAAGAATCTTGCAATCACTCAAAAAAATCACACAAGAAAATATTGGTAATTCTTAAATTGAGATATGATATCGATAAAAATGACGGTAGGTAATAAGGCCTCATTAGCTTACTGATTAGAGTGCAAGTCCTGGTGAGACAAAGGTCCTGGGATCGATTTTCAGATGCTACCGTTGCATTTTTTATTTTCTTTGTCTTTTTGTGTTTCGCATTTCATTTGAGATTTGCTAATATTATCTACAATGATTAGAAACTTATGTATTGTAAATATTTCATCCAATACCATAATGTATTGCAGAAGAATATCTCAAATATGATCTCTGCAATTAATAAATTTAAACAAATTTTGAAATATTTAGAGAAAAGTCAACTCAGTTGATAGCACCAACAAGGTTTCAAACAGTTAATATCAGACTCATTTTAATTAAATCCTATTGGTTCTATGCTCGTAGATTTTCAAATAATTGAACATCCTGAATGTTCATCAAACCTATATAGAAAAAGTTTATTATCCACCTACACAAAAACTTAGAAAACCTTTAAAAGAATGATCATAAATATATTACAAAAAATCACAGCATAAAGGATATCCTTATCCCGATGAGCAATATGGCAAAGTATCAAAAGACATGTACATATTTGGGACCGAAAGTATATAATAAAATCCCAATAGAAATAATCATTAAAACCTGAAAAAGGTCATAACATCGGTTCAATAATAAAAAAAAAATGGAACATTGGTTTGGGTAGAGGGGACTCTGAAAAATTATTAATTAATATCATTTAAATTTATTCGAACCTATTATTCATAACACTTGCAGATATGTTGAAAAAATGAACAATAATTACAAAACATTTCACTACGCATAACTGGAGAATTTGGTTTCTTAGAACAGGCAAACTGTCTAACTGGGAATTAATGTCGACTTGACAAGACGTAATAGCGCTTGTACACATTTTAATTATTTTCAGTTGTCTAAATATTTTCAATTATCGTTAGTCATTATACAATGTTATTTATTTATTTGTAAGAAACAATTAGCTTTTAATGTTGATTTATATAAAAGGAAATTTTACAAAAGGTAAGCCAACAAAGTTTCTTATGCTAAGAGTAGTTAAGTAAATATGTTTTATTACAAAAAAACAAAATAGAAGGAAGGGAGGAGATGAAGAGGAAGATAGGATCGGGACAATTTATGGGACAAGTTATGTACTATCTATTATGTTATTATGCTATGTAAATGTGTCTACTTAATGTAATAAAAAGAAAATAACTTAACCTCTCTGCACAGAGGTAGTCAAGTTTGTTATTTTTTTCTTTTCCTATAAGATTGCCCAAATACGCTTAATCATAATAAATATACATGTATAAGAAATATGGCAACGCGTAAAACGCGCGATATATCTATTACTGCCGGCAGACCGCCGGCTACACGCTGATAAATATCGGAATAATAGAAGAGTACGTGTTAGAATATTTTGCAATGTACGAATGTAAATTAAGGCGATGCAATGGGAAGTAATGCAAAATCATGTGTTTTCGGTTTGAGAATTTGATGGTCTAGAAATATCGTAGATAATTCAATTAAATACTGCAAGTAGAACATACCTTAGCCTTTTGTTTAACGGGGCATTTTTTTGGTGTGTCTTTATATAAGCCTAGAAAAAAAATGAAGTATCAGACATTAAAAAAAATGTTTATATCTCAAACTCTCCTACTTACGATCCCCTTTTCCGATATTGTCGTATTGTTCATTGTGGTAAATTAAGTTTTTTAGAATATGACCATTAAACATTTTAATAATTATATCTGAGCTTTACAGAATAGAATAAAATACGCATTTTGGTGATGCTTTTTGTGTGTACATCGAAACATGCTGCCGATGTTAAGTGGGACTTTCAACCTTGTCGCCACCTGCATAAGGAGCGCGAGATTTCGTTTTAAGTTTAGCCGGTGGATCGCCTTAAGCAAATAGTATGTGCAATACAGATAATATTGCAATCCAGCATTTCTTCCTACTCCTACGAAGAATAGAGTTAGGTTAGATTAGAAGCGTAGGGAAGAAAGGTCTTTATTGTACATTTTTAACTGGTTGAGTTCAACGATTACATCTGTTTTATATGTTTGACTTTTGTTACTATAATCGTGATCCCAGGGCTGTGCCAAGTACCGGTAATGCCTTTAGCCATAAACGCTTCGGTGGGAGTTATCGGCTGAGGGCTAATCTGATTCGGTAACGCGTGAAGACACCCGGGCTTACCGCCTCTACCACCAATGTTATTGGTGCAGCCCTGGATGTTGCGTAAATTTATATAAGCATTGTGTTTATTCAGGGTTGCCACAAAGATATGAAAATCTACAAGGAAAACGTTTCAGAGGGCGCAAGTTTATGTTTTATTGCATACCGATAGTATCTCGAGCTCGCTTTAAACCGGTTAGAAATAGTTACAAATAGCTGCCCGCAGTCCCCCTCTTACACCGCAGTAGCTCTTAGATACAGGGCGCGTAGCGACGTTTATAATAATTGTTTTTGTAATGATTGATTTAAATTTAAATGAAATAAATATATATATATACTACAGAAAGAAAATTTTGAAAAATGCAAAGAAAGCAATCTAGTAAATTTTATTTATTTTTATTTTATTTTATTTTAGTACATAAAACGGGCAATTTACCCAAAACTTACATACATGCATGTTTACATAGCAATAATAATCAATAAACAACAACAAACATTATCTCGCACAAATGATAATTAGAATGTAAAATAAGTGAAAGGTCGAAAACATATTATAAAGTAGGTGTATAAACTAACTCCTTATTGTCACCTGTGCTGATGCTACACTGTTTTCACATTATCAGTTTGATATGAATGTTAAAAAAAAATAAATACTAATTGTGTCATTAAAAATGTCTATTTCATATTATAGCAGTGTATTGCAATTTCTTAATATCCGCGGTAAAGGAGAGAAATATCTCGTATTTGTGTGATAGGTATAATATTTAAAAAAAATGTATTTTATCCTCCTTGTTGATTTTCTCATTGGTGTATTGATGTTGATCTGTGATAAAATATTTGGTGTATCAACTGATGCATGTATAATTTTGTACAATAGGAAAGTAAAGCGGTGCCTATATTATAAACATAATATTGGTAACAGTGAAGAAGGGTCGTCTCAATTAATTGATTCAATGTTATTACTTTACGTATTTATTTATTCATTTACTTATTATTTACAGACAATTTTTATAATATAAGCAATTATTATATAGAATGAAGTGTATGTATTGTAAATTACTGGTACATAAAAGAGTATAATGAAAGCCTCACTAGAAGAACCCGAACTGGGATATTTGTGATATAGTATCATTGTGAAGTTGTCATAATGTTAAATAATATTAAAAATAAAACAAAATTTTCGTAAAAAAAAATGATAATTCATTTAATCATTGCAGAAAATAATATTAACATAACCTAAATGAAATATGAAAACGGAAAAAAAAAAATCAGAAGAGCCCAGGTCCTCTGCCTATCCGGGGCAACCGCTTAACCAACTTTATTATTTTCTACAATGATTAAATATTAAAATGAGGTTTTTCTGAATAAAAATAATTATTAATTAACAATTGATAATTCATTATTAACATTTAATGTAAATGTTGTAATATTTGATTTGGTGTGTAAATAAGAAATGCAAAAAAAATCTATTCCTTTTTTATTCAGATCGAGATATTAGGTATTATTAAATGTCTTGATGTATTCTCTCTTGTTTGTTTTAAAGATCTATTGTTTCCTATATTTTATGTAATATATCGGAAGCATATCGTTGGCAGACTAAAACAGCTTTTAAACGATCATTTTTTTTTATCCAGATTCCATATGGGTTGTCTTTTTCTACAGAATTTGCCGTATAAAGAGACAATCCATATGGAATCTGAATGAAAAAAAAAGTATCGTCTAAAACCTTCTTTTGTTGTAGAAAAGTGGCCAAGTCAAGATCTATATCCTTTAGCAGATTAAGACACATGCATACATGTATGTCGTGAAAATACTTTTTTTTTTTAATAATGACGCAACAAAATTAGTATAAATGTGTTTAAGAAAGTATATTTAGTTTCAGATACAAAAAAAAAAATATTGTAACTTACGAAGCTGTAAGTTTGTGTGTATGCAAAGGTCTTTAGTTACAGTCTGCCAACGGACCTGATTCTTGACTTTGCCACATTTTCATTGTATGCTCACAGTAAGACATTAAATTGTTCGATAAAGAAAAACGTAATTTTTTTTCCGATTTAACTACAAATGGCTACGATTCATACGGAAAAATATGTGAATTGGTTTTCTATTGAACTAACAATATGCTGATTTCATTATAACTCCATAAATAATTAATTGCTTTTACTACGTAATTAGGACAGATTTGACTTTTTTCTTTATTTAAATACGAAAAGAGTTTCTTTACAATTTTGCTTCAATAACTCGAAAACCAGAAATTTTGAGATCTTTCCATATTGAACTAGGGTACCCATATAAAACAGCAACCCTTATTATGACGGCCTTTCTCTGATAATACCCATTTCGATTTGACGTGCGCTATACAGCCTGATACGTAGATGTAGATTGGTATTCTGGGAGATTCAGTGACACGAAAAAGCCTCCAATTGTTTTTGCTCGTCGAATATATTACCATCTCTTTGTTGGTGCTTATTCAAGTTGAGCGGAAGGCGTCGCCCTCAAATGACTTCGAAACAAACAAAGAAACAACCAAACAAACTGTCATTTCGACACAAGAAACAGAGTTATAGGTCTTTAGCATTGACAATACAACCTTCAATCAAGTTAGTGCCAACTAAGTGATTTTTGATTCTAACCGTGAAGTTTGTTCATATATGTTTTTTCTTTATCGTATTTCTATTGTACTAGGTGGGGGCGATTTGACAATATTTCAATAAAGCCAAATACCGTTTAAATATGACAATACATCCAGCTCCTGACATTTCTCGCACATTGAGATAACAACCAGCGTCTCTGGTGTCCCGTGTTGACTGAAGTGAGTTTTTCCATGCATTTTTTAATTACTATATTAATAAATTATAGAAAGGAAAAATTAAAAATATATGTATATTTAAGTTTACGTTAAGATTTTACACCTTTTTTTCTTATAAATGAAAAATACTGAAAAAGCTAATTTGGTTTGTACTAACAGGTATAAGCCTCACCACACGACGCTCGCGAATAGTCTGGTGGTTTAGAAATGAAATAAAATACCTATTTAATAAATTGTCAGAAATTTCCTTTAATTTCTTAATTCCAGACTTCTTTTGGCTCAACATATCATAATTCTTATCATAATTTTTTATTTATGCATGCTTTATTGAGAAAATTTAAATACTTTTATTCATAGCATATGTAAATAAGATAAAATTTAAAAAAAAAACTTATGTAAATTTATGATATAAATGTTATATTATCTTCCTAATACACCAGACCGAGCGCGATTGGTGAGCGGCGAGGCTTATAACTTTTAGTAAAAACCTAATTTCCTCTTTAATATTTTTCATTTATGAGTAAAAAAGAGATAACATTGTACGTAAGTTACCTAATATTTATTTTTTGATTTTACGATTTTCATAATTTATTAAGAATATGTTTCATTTAATATCAATTAAAATGTATGGAAACAACTAATTCGCAAAACTCGGACCGCTAGAGGGCGCCAATATAACATGTTTGCCATCAAATGCCAGGAGATGGAGGTATTGTCATGTTAGAATATTTGATAAAGCTACGAAAGCTCTCGGAGGTTATGGGTGCTTTAATCAAACCTGAATGGACAGGTACTCCCAATAACCTTTAATTGAATATTCATCCATCCCTTTCAATTAATTCGATTTTGCTTCTATCCGTGTAGCATCCACCCTTTTCAATTAAAGTTTAAAGGGACTATAGGTAGATAGCCGAAAATAGAGTGGATACCGTAGAAGAGAGATGTCTGAGGTGATTGTGTGCCGTACCGTGTAAATCAGAATTATGGTATCTGGGGGAAAAGGTGCGAAGGCGGTCGGACGTTAATATGTGTCAGACCAGTCAGTGGCTGAGTTGGTTCCACCCAGGCTGGCTAACCCCTCCACTTTGTAATAAGTAACATATTTTGCTTACTGTGATGGTAGTAGGAGATTTTCAAATATTGCCAGGTTATTCGTAACCCGGAAGTTAGTATTACGAATTAAGAAAAAAAGGTATCTTACATGTATAAAAATCAATGTAAGTTTGTTTGTCCTCGATGTTCTCGAAAATCACTGGATCGGTGGTTTCGCTGAAAATAGCACAGTTTGTTTTTATTAGTGCCGGGATGGTTTAGAAAGTAGTTTGAATGAAATCCAATATGTTGTTATAACGTTCTAAAATTAGTATGAAAAACATTGAACCAGCCACGTTTTATTTAGGTTAGCCCATAGATATAACACTCTGGTTAGCCACAGATTGTATATTCAAAAGAACAAGGTTTTTTGGGTAGAATATTTTCATAATGGAAAACACGAGTAGGGACCTACGTAAAAAATTTATCGTTTAGATATGTTTTGAAGAAATAAACGTTTGGAATGAAATAAAATATACAAATGAATGTTTCTTTATTTGGGGATAGTTACTTTCGCTGTCAAATCAATTATGGCACCCTAATGACAAGCAAGAATTCACAACATCATAAATTATTATATACCCGAGCAAGGTCTGGTACACATCAGCTAGTATATATATACATCGTAGTTGAGTGGTTACGATCCTTGGCTACAAATCCGGAGGGTTCAAATTACGGCGTGCGCAAGTAATTTTTATGTTATTAAAATTGTGTTATTTCACAATTTTTTCATTTAAACTAATATATAGTATAATTTGAGGCACGTTCTGGTGTGGTAGATACTTTCAATATCGCCCTGGTGACAAATCACCATTCAGGATCGAAACGTTGCTTGAAATGGCTTTAACCGTGTTTGGTCACCAGATCTGAATAGCCAGCACTTCCCCATCTTCTTCTTCCCGATCTCCTTCCCTTCCTCACTACCTTCAATCTCACAATTTACCCCAATTGGAGATATCATAGTCTCACGCAGCTGGAACTCTTGTGCGGTACTCATAAAAATATAGTTTGCTAGAAATAAACAGTAACTAAAAATAAATTAAATTCCATCTCAACACATTGAGGCAGAATTTTATTTTTAGACACAGATTCATTATCTCCATTGTTTCTATTGTGTACGGTTTATACGCTAGTGTGTCAAAACATTATTTTTTACACCGATAGTAAAGAAAATAAAACAATAGCTTCGTCCTATACACAGACAACAAAAAGCCATAAAGAGCAAAGTCTATATTTTATTCTGCTGTAAGTAATGTTATCGGTGTTATAGGTTACCGATCACCCCTTTCCCACCCTTAATCTTCCTATTTTTCTTCTCCTTTCCCCCTTTTCCCCCTTTATGAACTGAACGTCGTAATCGCCCGTCGATAGGGTCAGATAACAATGGCTTAATCAAAGAAATCGTTACGTAAATAATGGAAAAATTGTAAGACATGCCTTGCGTTTGTAGCCATGTAATACCCATTGTACAGCAGTAAAAATGGATTTCCAATGCTTTTGGAGAGAAGAGCGTGGTTGATGTTTTTTTTTCTTAGAATAATTCCACACGGAAGGCTGTGAGAAAAATAATGTCATCTTTGGGGATGCTTCGAGGAGTGTCTTTTTATAAAAAGGAAGGAGAGGAAGTTCCGGTAAGGAAAAAAATATGATGAACAGGTAGAAATGTGGGGTCTGTGTGTCCAGGAGTGACGGACGTATGGATTCCCCCCCCTACTGCGTTGCAATGCGATAGATCGTGAGATACCGGCTGGAAAGATCAAGGGGTCTCGGACGCATACGCCTCCAAGACTTGGACAAACCTCAGCCCGTCAACCTGCGCACCCCTGCTAAGTTACCAAACGTAGTGAGCCACTTGGCGCGACCTATGGTAGAGGTGTTGGTTATCCAATGAATGCTTCCTGGAGCGGCGGAACCCAGTATTTTTTAATCCCATTTTTTTATTTATATTTTAATATTATTTTAATGTATAGGTACATCTATAAAAGTGTGTGAAACATGTTTTATGCAAGCAATGGTTCTGTGTGATTTTTTTAGTTTTAATTCAATATATCTATGTATTTTTTATAAGTTCACGGACGGACGAACGCACGAACGAAATTAAGTTGTTGAATTACAATTATTTAATCACTTCTATTTTTAAAATGCCCTGCAAACCGTAGCTATAAAATAACGTAATAATACTACAGTTAGGAAGGTAGCCATTTAATCGCTTTTTAATATTAATTCAAACTCGAATAATTTGAAATAAAATAATTGCACTAGTCTATATTTAGGTGCTGGTTATTCAGAGAATGGTTCCCGGTGTGGCGGTACCCATACTCGCCTCCCAAATTAAATTATTCTGTCTGTGTTTCATTCTCTTTGTGAAATTAATTTTTTCAATTGTCGAATTCCTTACTTGAACAGATTAGCAATTTCATTTTCCTGTCTGGGGCCTATGAGTCTTGAGATTTTATGTAAATTGGCGACATTAGTTTTCATTCAAATTTGTAAGAACCATACTTCTATCGGTTTATGTCTTGAGTGGTTGAGTGGGTACGATCTTTGGGTTCAAATCCAGGCGTGCGCAAGTAAAAGTTTATTTGATCAAATGAAATACTCAAACTTTGTTTTGACCAAATTTATTTTACACGCCTACCAGTTTCGGAACAACCGTTCCATTGTACACTTGCCCTGATGATGGAACGGTTGTTCCGAAACCGGAGATAAAACAAAGTTTGTGTGTTTCATTTGATTATAAGGGTTAACCACAAAGTTATAGCTTCATACAATAGTTAAAAGCTTATTTGATTGTGTTGTTTAAAATATGTAGTGTATTTGCGGCACGTTTTACAGTGGTAGATACTATCAGCATTACATTGGTGAAAGACCACAATACAGAATCGAAACGTTGCTTGAAATGGCTTTAGCCGTGTTTGGTGATGAGATTTGAATACCCAGGTATTTCCCCACCTTCTTCTGCCCTATCTCCTTCCCTTCCTCAATACCTCCAGCCTCACAACATACCCCAATTGGAGATGCCATAGTCTCACTATCTCCAGACGGTTGGGAGGAGCTGGGATTCTTCAAAAAAAATTCTTTAAATAATCTAATATGATAAAACGACATTACGAATGTGGAAAACTGAATAGAATACAATTCACCAACCGACTTATATGTTCGAGATGACGAAAATGAAGCTGAGATGGTTTAACATATATGTAGAGTAGGTGGACAGAGAAAAGGGAACCATATTATTTAGGTGGATAGAAGAAGAATTGGGGTACGCTCCAGAAAGGCATGGTATGATTAAAACAGAAAACTTTCTGAATTCCAGTGGGATTATCACTTTCCCAATGTTGAAAGGCTGAAGAGGGAGGAAGGAGAAAGAAAAGAGGAAGGTTGGAAAGCACCTGGCTCTTCAGATCTGGTCACCAAATACAGTTTATACCATTTCAAGCAACGTTTCGATTCTGAATAGTGGTCATTAACCAGGGCGATACTGAAAGTATCTTCCACATGTATTTGAACATGTCGTAAATATAGGTAGGTATTATTACAAATTATTTTTAATGCATTAAAAGTCAACACGGTTTTTTGCCTATTCCTCCATTTTACCGAGACGGTGAAGAGTTCTCATTTTCACCGCCACTGGCGAAAGCTGCGCTACTGCAATCAGGCGGTAGAATAACGAACTAAACATTAATGAAGTTTAATTTTTTATAACGACACTTGGTTAAACAATTCCCATAT
>JAHDVE020005701.1:0-73498 GCA_022606495.2 Halesus radiatus
CCTACTATCAAATGTAATATAAAAATCTACAAACTTGCCCATGAACAAAATGCAATTACTGACAAAAATAGTCTGTCAAATTAGCTATATAAATGCTTAACACTCCGCACCATCAATTACAGCTCCAAAATTTCTTGATTGTCATATAAATGAAAAATAATCTACAACTAAAATCCACAACATACGTACCTGAGTTTTCATTTACTTAAACTTGAGCTCAATTCGCTGCTCCTTCTTATTTTTTCTTGTTGTTACGTTCAAAATGGGAGTTAGTTTTCCAGTATCCACAATAACTTTTTTTTCCGCAAATGATCGAGACACAAAAATTTATCGCATTAATGAGTCAATTATACAACCACACAATTCACTATTATCGTTTACAGCGTTAGAACCCATCGGTGAAGTATCCATATTATTTTTTGTATTCATTTTTCATTTAAATAATGAATTAGTAATAATTAATAAGGTAATCGAAGGATACTCAATGTTTCAATAACTTGACTTCAGTTATTCATGCCAAACTGTCAAATTTCTAATCGTTGTAAAAACAATCCACCTGATTCAAAATGTGTATGCTGTTCTGTGCATTATACCCATAAGCATTAGTCATAATTTTTGTACGTTGGATGCTCTTGTCAAATGAGTATGCAGTGTTCGAAGGTGTTGGAAGGCGGGACTTAATGCGCATATGCCAAAGTCTTTAACTCTCATGGTTTGTGGATTCGGAATAAACAAACATCCACCAGGCATCCACACTGTACCATCTGTGTGCTTAGACGCATGGATATTCAAGCATTGAGAATGTAAATGTATTTCTACTCACTCCGTGCGTTGTGTTGTGTGTTGAGGACCGGACGGTGTCGAATTGAAGTAGTGATGTTTATGGCTAGAAAAAATCTTTGTTATTCTAAATGCATTCAAATCTTTTTGACCCTTGAATACAAGGGATGCAGAGCATCCACAACATGCATGGAGGGACCGCGCCTGCTGTGTACTTAAATTTCAGCTCACCACAATGCATGTTAAAAAGTACTTTTTTTATTTATGATAGAAGTAGCGCCCTTAAGGTGATTTTTCACAAAAACGGCACTATATAAATCGTCCAAGTATTATTATTATTATTATACTGAAATAAAATAAAAAGAATATGAAAACTTGGCTAGCTAAAAGAAACTATTTGTATTAGATAATTAGGAAATATTATTTTATTTAATATTATTTTGGAGTTGACGGTGCTGTTATTTGAATTTAAATAATAAACGTAAGTACCTACTTCCTTGGAATGATTATTGGAGTACGAAGTTTGTTCAAAAGAAAAGGTGAATTTTGAATTTTCGCGGACTGTGTACATTCGATTATCGATTTTTTTTTTGTTATGTTGGTACACATATGTTTATCATATGTTAGCATTATCAGCCATTTTGGATTAGTGGTTTATTTTTGACAACTGGAAAGGTTAGTAAAGTTTTTGTGTGTTCTTCGATTTTTTTACTTTTGAAAAAATGGATCAAAGAATATGTATTAAATTTTGCGTTAAAAATGGAATAAAGTGCTAATTAAAATGTTGACTGTGGCATTCGGCGAGTCTTATTTGTCTCAAAAAAGTGTTTAAAAGTAGTACAAGCGCTTTACAGAAGGCCGAGAAGATGTTAATGACGATGGGCGTCCTGGAGTTGCAACCACGTCAACAAACGAAGAAAACATCGGAACAGTGAAGAAAATGGTTTTGGAAAATCGTTGAATCACTATTAGGGAAGTTGCAGAGGATGTTGGCATATCAATCGGCTCATGCCATGCAATTTTCTCCGATGTTTTGGGCATGAAACGTGTGGCAGCGAAGTTTGTTCCGAAATTGCTAAATTTTGAGCAAAAGCAACGTCGCATTAGTATCGCTCAGGGGTTGTTGAATGACGTCAACGACGATCCAGATTTGCTCAAAAGGGTCATAGCTGGTGATGAAACGTGGGTATATGGTTATGACATCGAAACAAAGGCCCAATCATCCCAATGGAAGCGGCCAGAAGAGCCAAGACCGAAAAAAGCACGCCAAGTTCGATCAAATGTGAAGGTTTTGTTCACTGTTTTCTTCGATTACAATGGCGTGGTGCATCATGAGTTCTTGCCAACAGGTCGTACGGTTAATAAGGAATACTACAAGGAAGTTATGCAACGTTTGCGTGAAGCAATACGGCTCAAATGATCGGAATTGTGGAAAAACAAATCATGGATTTTGCATCACGATAATGCACCAGCTCACACATCAATGCTTATTCGTGATTATTTGGCCAAAAACTACACCGTAATCATGCCTCAACCACCGTATTCACCAGATTTGGCTCCCTGCGACTTTTTCCTATTCCCGAAACTGAAGAGACCAATGAAAGGAAAGCGTTTTGCCACAATTGATGAGATAAAGTCAGAATCGAAGAACGAGCTGATGGCCATACCGAAAAGCGCATTCTAGAAGTGCTTCGAGGATTGGAAGAAGCGCTGGCATAAGTGCATTATATCTGAGGGGGATTACTTTGGAGGGGAGAAAATGGATATTGTTGAATAAATAAATACTTTTCGAAAAAATTCAAAATTCACCTTTTCTTTTGAACAAACCTCGTCTTCGTATATACGAGTTATTGTTGTTGTTTATGTTTTTATTTAATTTTTTTAATATTTTTATAGAAATATTTTTGAGTAAGATTCTTGAGAAATATTTATGCTTTAAGTTTCTTACGTATGTTTTTGTTTTATATAGATTTTTTGTAATAGTATTTTGTAACCTTAACTGTAAATTTAGGATAAAGTTTTGAATAACAAGCTCCCGTTAGACAAACTACAAAAAAGTATTGTTTACTATGTACTTTTGCTATTTTTGATTTATTAAATTCGCTACGAGTTTCGACACAACCGTGTCATTGACCAGCGTTCTTAAAACTAACTTAAATTAAACAAGTACAGAAACAAAATTAGTCACCATTAGGTGAGGGTAGTGGGAGTGGTGATTTGGAGGGGGGTGGGCGGTGGGAGGAGTCAAAAGTCAATAGGAAACATGATTAGTAAAGGTGATTTACAGTGAGCTATTATCTTGTTTACTAAATTAATTTTATATTTAATTTTTTTGTTAATTTATAAAGTTTCTAAGGAGCACAATTTAAAATATGTATTAATATTTGAATGTTTAAACTTAGTTTTTTCTCTATTGAAGCTATGGCCTGTCTCTAATAAATGATTAGCAAACTCGGAATAGTTATTATTTCGTAAACAGAGTTCATGTGCTCTGATTCTAGTTTTAAAATTTCTAGTAGTCATACCTACATACTGTGCATCACATTCTAAAGTATATATTCCGTTTTTTACCCATTTATTAGAAATGTCCTTGTTAATTAAATTTTTTAGCTTGGAATTAGTGTAGAATGCTGGGGAAATGTTATCTGGTAATAAACGGGATATTTTTAAAGAAAATAATTTAAAAAATCAAAAATAGCAAAAGTACATAGTAAATAAAACTTCCAAAAAAATTGTCTACAAATTGCTATATAGTGAATGCCGAAAAAATACAAGAAATTACAAAAAAGTAATTTATCGAGACTTTTTGCATTATATTTTTTGTAAAATGTCTTAAATTAATAAATAAAAAAAATAAAAGTAGAGCTGTAGTCATGCAAATAATTCTGAATCTTCAGTGAATGTTCTGAGCTCTACTATCTTTAGACACTAAAATATAATATTTTGTAAAATACCAATCAAAAACATTAGCATTGAACTGGTTGCTGCTATCTAGTACTAATTTTGTTAATTTTTTTTTTGTTTACAGAAAATTATGCAGAGGCGCTCAAAATATTTAAAATAATCGATTCCGCTGCAAAAGTTCTTGACTACAAACCCTATATTCAGAGGTGATAAGAGTATAAAAAAATTAAGTGCTGGTAACATTCTTGTTCTAATAAGGTTGTTTTATTATTTTATTTTGCTGTTTTAGGTGTGAAGTGAACATTATTTTGCTCTATCTTATTGTTCAACCATCTCCCGACAATGTTACAACGGAAGCCAATCTGGTTAAAAGATACACCATTGTGAGTGATGAAGAACCCTGCCTAAATGAAGGTTTGTTACTGGTACAATAATTATTTCAATAAACATTACTAGGATTTGCCTAGATAAGTTAAAAATTATTATCAGAAATAAAACAGGACTATTCTTTTTTCCAGATTATCCCATTCATCCTGAATTATTCATGCACCTACAGTCAGTTTTATTTGCCTGTAAAACTAATGACATCAAAGCACTCATTAACTTGAACACAGAAATGAAAGATTTCCTTACCATAGAACAAATGGACTTGATGCAAACGCTAATAGAAACTTATGAAATGATGACATAAATAGTAGCCTTTTATGTTCAATGATTATGGAATCAATTTTCAATAAGCACAAAATTCCAGGACATTTTTTTATATAAATGTCGTTCTCTTCAAACTATTCACCGACCCATCATTATTTTCATTAAATTATGTAAGTCGCAGGACCTTTTTTTTTTAAATGGTAACACCGCACAGTCCAAACTGCCCGATGCCAGGGGGACTATGACTTCTCTAATTGGGGTATGTTGTGAGGCTAAAGGGAGTGGGGAGAGGAAGGAGATGAGTTAGAGGAAGGTTGGGAAGTACCTGGCTAATCAGATCTGGCCATCAAACACGGCTAATGTATATGAATATGTGAAATAACACTTTTAAAATAAATCAAAATTATTTGCACACGCCAGTATTTGAACCCGCAACCTCTGTATCCGAATCTGAGGTTCTTATCCGTTCGGCCACAGAGGTCATCCATTACCAATTTCGTAAACTGTATCGCGATGCTCCTACCACATGCCTTGAATCATGTGGACGAAGCTGATTATGTTTCATGGACAAAAGAATTCCCAATTAATACAAAAATAACTTTTGTAACCTTTTTCATCCCAAAACTTTGTGCATCAGTTAACTGTGTTCACAAGTTTTAATTCAAGTGACAAGAAACTAATTTATTTTTATGTTACACCTCACAAGAGCGCTCCTGTCTATACAGTGTAAAGACGGAGGAACTATATCATACAGACTTAGCATCCTACATTGCGTCTATGCATTAAAGATGGCAACCAGTCTATTAACAGGTCGTCAATCAGACGAACCGCCCTCCTTTGCACAGAATCAAGTAGATTTATCAGGTATTTTGGAGCTCCAGCCCAGAGGTGGCTCCCAAATTCAATAGTTGGACGTACTTGAGATTTGTACAGGATTAGCAGCTGATTGAACAATCTATTAGCCCTGTACAAGACGCCTAGTTTTTTGGAAGCAAGATTTACTCACGCTTCAATGGAGCCCCGATACTTTAGCCGGTCTGAAATACTTACTCCAAACATTTCAATGGAGTTTTTATTGGGGAGGGTGCTCCGATCAAATTTCGCCGACAGTCGTTGATCTTTGCCGAAATCAAACACGCTTGGGTTTTTGAGATGTTGAAACTGACCAGATCGGCCCTACCCCAGGCACGAACCTTCTCAAAGCAATGGTCAATATTTGTCTCAAAATTTCCCAAACTGTTCGGATGTCAAAAGTGGAAGGGGGCTTGCCAAAAGGATAACCATTGTGAACAGTGCTGTCATCAGCCTAGCAGTGGAATGGTACACATTCATCGAGATCGTTAATGTTTTGTTTAGATGTAAGCAAATTTTCATACATCTAGTAATAAAAAACATATAAGATACATAATAAAATAAATAGAGTCATAAAATTATAACGGAAAGAATACCGTTAATAAAAAAAAAGAAATACAGTTACCCCAGTTGTAAAAAAAAAAAAAATAGGGTTTAAGAAATACAGTTAATACAAATAGAAATACAAGTCATAAATTTTTCTTTATGTATATAGCACATGTTTTACGGAAAGTGCAATGTACAACAAAAACATCTGACAACACAGATCCTTGGGACACACCTGCATTGATCTGGTGCGGAGAAGAAAAAGAGCTGTGTACTACTACGGTCTGGATCATTCTTCCCTTAAGAGGAACAGCTGCGCGGCCTGTTTCATACAAGACTTAATTTTGGATTTGAGGCCAAAATACTCACCTAAACCTAATGATCTTTTTTTTCATCAAAAAGTATAGTAAATACGAGCATCTAGTACAGATGAGAAGTAATTTATTTATTTTTGTTTTACATTATGATAGGCCATTAAAGGAATTGATTTTTCGTGATTTTAGAGGCATCTTTAACAATTATTTGGGGTTAACGGTGATTTAAAAAAAAGTTTTACCCCGTCTGCTTTGAAAATATAATGAAATATAAAATGAAAAGTTTAAAAAATATTAAAATAAGTATTATGGTGGACTTTAAATTAAATTAAAAACGACCAATTTACTTTGGAACACAAATTTGCCATACATTATTTAAAATACCGACCCGAAAAAACGTTTTTTTTTAAATGTTTTATTTTTATTTATGTAATCATATTTACATAACAAATACGATAATTTTTAAAAATATACAATAAACCCGCAAATAATTTTCTGAGTTGCCTCTAAAATTATGAAAATTGATTTTTTTCCATGGCATATACTTCATAATTTAAAACAAAAATAAATAAAATACTTCTCATCCGTACTAGATATTTACTAAACCTTTAATGAAAAAAATACCATTCGTTTGGATGGGCATTTTCACCTCAAATCCAATATTAAGTTATGTATGAAATAGGCACTGCAGCCGTTCCTCTAAGTCTGCAATCCAACTATGTAGGGTTGAAATGATCCTGCAATATGGCAACTTCCCGACAAGCTGCCGGTGCCAGACCCTGTAGGCTTTGGAAATATCTAACCTGACAATTTGGATTTTTCCGAAGAGTTCCTAGTACAGCCCCCAAACATTCGTCACATACCCGATGTGGCCATCAGGTATGTGACGGATATCAGATAATGCCAGCACACTTTTACCATGTGATGCGTATTATACCACTCCCACAGCATTGAACAGTGCGTATCAGATGGTACAAGCGTGCTGGAACTTGTCAGTGGCGACATGTGAAAGAAAGGTTTTTATTTTCAATTTTTTTTTAAATGTCACCAGAAATCTAAAAGATCCAAAGTCTGTTGTGTACGTCCCTGATACACCCTGTATATATATATTCAGCTATACACGCCTCTACAGTCTTTACATTACATACTCGAATAAAATAATTGGTTAGGTTTTCCGTTTGTTCTTTTTCTTCAATGTTCCATTTTGTCATGAAACTCTTCAAAACAATTAAAATAGCAATGGTTGCACACTTTTAGTACATATGGAGACCAATTTTTATATATTTTCCCTAATAAATGACATAATAAAAATATTCTATTGTTGCCTTCATTTTATTTTTATACAAATACCACCAAGAGTCCCAACCGTGTGGAGCCAGCGGCACCCCCAATCTGGGTATGTTGTGGGGGAGAGGAAGGTTGGTAAATACTCAGCTATTCAGATCTGGTCACCAAAACACAGCTAGTCATTCTGATCCTGAACAATAATGAAAATTGGTAAATCCACTTATATGATGTAATGCCAGGCAAAACTGCAAACTCATGCAAGTGCTAGTCTTATGCCAGTTCAATAGAAATTCCCACACCAGTGTGAAACCCAGCCTGAAGCTGGTAAGTCTTAATTAGCTGCCGCATTTAGAGTTTCTGTCTATATTTCGTAGCTGCCTGACCTGTTTGGAGTTTGAACAGTCTATGAACGCATTAAGATGGCGACTGATTTGAGCATTCGCTCCATATTCACTTGTGAACATGTTCCAACAAGAATATTTGCCTTGCCAATACAGCGAGCCGAGCCACTCATGGAAGAGCACTGAGTGTACACCGATCGAAGGTCAATTTTTTAGCAAATCACTTTGTAATATTCGCCATTCGGCACATGTCTGTCACTGCTGTACGAACTTCGTCGCGAGCGCACCTCACGCGGGAGTCTGTTAAACTGGTGTAAGTATTCAGCAAATATTCACAACAAGCGAATGCTCAAATCAGTCACCACCTTTAGATTGTCCCATTCCAGGTATAGATAATTTGGATGTCTATTGTGACCTTATTACGCAGCCCTTCATTGTCACTTAGTAATAAAATAATGTATAAAGAGATGCAAATATAAAACACAAAGGTTGGTTTACATTATTTTATTGTGAGTAATGTAAGTGGAATAGTTGTTCACTTCCTGGGCCGGTTCTGGTTGTTACGGTTATCCCTGGGGAAGGACCGCTGGGGAGGGGTCCTGATGCGGCGATCCTTCTTGGACCTGTTGCGCACCACCTTGCTGTGGATTGCGCATGACACGCAGTAGTGAAGCTTCGCGTAGAGTTTGGGGAGCTGGTAGTTGCCTGGAAGAAAAAACAATATATTGGAATAAATGCACACAAGCCAGAGAACCTTTGGAAAATGATATGAAGAATCTTGAAATGTGTTTAATCCAGCAATTGTAGAAAGGAAATATACCACAATTCTCCAATTACCATGCACTAAGGTTCGGGTGAAACCAAAACATTATCACAGATTACAAGTTGAAATTGGATATGTTTTTGCAGGATTTAGGTGACTATGAATTTTCACTTACAGAACATTAAATCTGCCTGCACACTGTGACTGATTCTTAGAAAAAACTATGTATTGTCTGTTGTCCATACTCGCAAATAATGGCACTGTAGCCATGGATACCTAATGATCCTTTGGATCATTGGCATTGGCTGCAACTGATCCTACATACACACCATCGCCAGACAGAGTGTGCAAATAGATTATTACAGGGGGAAGCTAAGCTCGGAGGTATCGTAACGTAACCTAGAGGTGGTTGATACCTGAAATGGGTTGTCACTGCGGTTCCAGTTTACTTTGCCTCGATTTTACAAATTTCTAAATATATTTTCGTTTTTGACAAATATTCCAAAAGGAACCGATTCCTTAAAGAAATATTATCTACCGGTTTCGGTGACAGCAAAAGGAACTGTTTCTAAGTAACCGGGACAGATCTCTATCGTAACCTCTCTCTACCCACTTTTACAAAAAATTTTGTGATTAGTGGTATGAATTCATAAGATTATCCACCAAAATGTGCTTCTATATTTGTCCCTTTCAAATCAATGTATTCATTGGGGCTTTCTACATCAACATTTAAGCTATGATTTCATTATTATACAGACAAGAAAATCGATTGAAAGAATATTGTTTAAAGTTATATCTTATATATTGTACAGATAAACCACAAATGAAGATAAGTGAGGTGAAGGTAATCTCTTCAAAATAACAGTAGTAAGTATTTTAGATTCCAAATACCCATTAAAGATTCATGTTTTTTTTTTGTCAGAATTAAAAACTATGGATCTCACTTTTCAGACAGAATGCAAACGTACACAAACTTTAAGACACTATGTTTTGGGTGTTTATTGAATTCACTTATTTGGAGTAGACACCGTGATGTTGTGAAGTTCACTTGACACTTTTATCTGTATTTGAGTACTTACTATCGATGGAGGCTTCCATGATATCCCTGACCGCAGCAGCCTCTACGATGTTCCTGATGACGAACTTCTTGATGGCCTTATCTTTAGGCACGCACCTGGCGCAGTTTGTGCATCGGACGGGTTCAACATGACCACGACCGTTCTTGGAACGTCCGGCATTTCGTCGCTTGCAAGTCTAAAACCAAAACAAAAAATAAAATAATAACAAATATAACATGTACATCACAGGAAACGAGCACAAAATATTGAATAGCTTTTACTCGTCCGAAAAACATCGGCATATACGAAATAAACTAATTTTAGGGTTATAGCCACATGGCAGATTTGACAGCGTCTATTTCGTAGAATAATTATCGTAAAACATAACTACAATAAACTAAAGTATCGTCAGATATAACTAAATTTCATTTAATAATATAATAAATACAAATAATAGGGTTCTATAATAAGAAAAATTGAAAAAAATCAGCCAAAAGAGAAAACACACACCATTTTGCGTGACCAAAAATTGTAGAGAACGGAAATGAAGTTGTCAATCGCCTTGCCTTTTCTTGTAAACTACCGTTAGGAGGCGCTAGCTGCTTTCCGCCGAGTATGTGGTGTATTGTCTATGCTCTTTGGAGGTTTACCCGAAGATAAAACAGATCTCTTTACTCAATTAACAAATTGGTGCACACATTGTATTGCCTCTCTTTCTATTGTTTCCGATAACACTCGTTAAAGAAGGACAGTGATATTTTGTGTGATGTTTGGTTGCATATGCAAAATCAAGATTTATATATGGGGATATGGGTTCCCTAGTCTATTTGAAATTGTCTTCCAGATCCCAGTCAATCTAATTATTTTTAGTTGAAAATATATACAATTGTGTTCGTCATTCTATTATCACCGCGAATCAACCTCCGCGAGTTCTACGCATTCTTTCGTTTTCGGTCGTATATCTGTTTTAGAAACGTCCTGCAGTCGCGTAGTGTTGTTAACAATAATTATACTTAGTGATCTGTGTACTATACCCACCCATATTGCGATGGCATCAATTTGTGCGGATAAGTGTTCATAAAGTGTGTTATTAGTAATGTTATCAGTTTTTCAACAAATAAAGTGAAATGTCACAACATGGCTACCCGGAAAGACTGTCTGGCAGGTCTAAAGCACTGCAGGAAGATGGTTTATGTCAGCCAACAATCGAGGTTCTTGTGGAATCTCTCACGGGATCGGCATTTCAAATGACTGTGTCACCACACGACACTATTTACGTCATTAAAACCAAGATCTTCAGAGTCGAAGGTATGATGTAATATTGTGAATGAGGGAATTAAAATTACCGCTTGAAGTTTCTGTGTATGACAGATTTGTTTTGTTTTGCAGGTATTCCTATGTCTCAGCAGCATTTGTTATATAACTTCAAGGAGCTGGACGATTCTGCAAGTTTGAGTGACTATTCCATCAAAGATGGGTGTACTTTGAAGCTGGTACTGTCTATCAGAGGAGGACCTATATCCACCAGAAGACTTCCATTACCTTCTGTAGATGATATTCAATGGAGGGACATCCGGGACTTTGTGGAGAATAATAGGTTCGCTTTAAATAATATATTGCACTTATCAACTTCGATTGGTAAGTGCAATATGTATGATTGCTTTTCAGTCTACTTTAATTGTATGATTAGTTTTTTTGACACTGGATCTTGAGTACTAGCTTTTTATATGCTCGTTGAAGTACAGGAGACATCATCTGTTTATGTAGATTGAATTTATGTTTACTTATTCATTTGTAAATTGTGCAATTTCGTACCAGCGTAAGGCCGCTCCCTCACAGGTCGGTAAGAAATCAACATAAACCGGGTGCAGTTAGAATGGGTGATACTGATAGAGGTATTATTTTACTGAGCTATCTCTAATGGCCATCGCACGAAGCCGGTAGCAAGAACAGTGATAAGTGGCAACTAAATTGTTTAGTTAAATTTGAATAACTTTCTGCATCTGAATAGTGCGTTAAGTGGTAGGTACTATGTTACCAATTAGTAGCAATTTAGTTGACTGGATTAGAATGTCTACTATTTTTTTGGTTAAGTAGCCCTCTCCACCCGCTGCGCATCCTTGTAGGTAGGTGCTATCATTGTACTGTCAACATTTGGAAACGCACTTTCTACTTCAATTCATTTCGTTCGATCATTCGAGTTCACAGGTAGTATCGGGGCAATTGGCGAGCCGGCAAATATTCTCACTGCTGCACTCGCATCCTCTACTTGTACTTGTGGATGGCACTTAACTTCTCAGGACATTTAGTTACCACTTATCACTGGCCTTGCTGCTGGCTATGTGTAACCTTCTCATAACTTGAAGTGACAATTGTACCCAAGTATCTATTTTGTTCAGTGTACTGTGTCTTATTTGCTTACCTAACTAACTAACCATCATGCCGTTTCTCCGCAGAGTAGGCAGAGAGGACGGACCACCAAACAACTCGATCTTGGCATACTCTTATTGCTTCATTCACATTCAACAACGTCTCATACATTCTCTTCTGTTATTCCGACTTCTGACATGACCCGACTCAAGTATTTGATTCACTTGATCGTGCCATGTCTTCCTCAGGCGTCCCCGGCTTCTTCTTCCACACATTCGCGTCATACATTCTTACACTCCTTTCTTCGTTCATTCGCTCTACATGCCCGAACCATCTAAGCGTCCTTTTCTTAATCTTACTCTTTACGCTTACATCAGCCTTGCATTTTTTACGAATCTCAATATTTTTCACACGATCATACATTGCTTTACCACACATTCGTCTCAGAGATCTCATTTCTACGGCATTCAGTTTACTTTCATCCTTCCTATGCCAATTCCATGCCTCACTGCCATACATCAGGGTTGGTATCAGCACTCCATTGTGTACTGCTAGCTTCGCTTCTTTGGACAAATTTTTGTTAGCGCCAACCGCATTCAGTCCTCCGTTAATGGAGTTTCCGGCATTCACCCTTCTTTCAATATCCCTATCAGTATTTCCATCTCTCATAAACATACTTCCCAAATATACAAACTCACCGACCTGCTCCAAGTATTCATCATTCACAACTATATTGCACACTATTTTCGTACTCTCTCTTCCAAACACCATGACTTTAGACTTACATTCATCATTAGCTCATTCTTCATACACACTTCATTCATCCTAGATACGAGGGACTGTAAATCTTCCATACTGTTAGCAATCGGCACTACAGCATCAGCATGCAACAGGCAACATACTTTCAGATTACTCATTTTCGCGCCCAAGCCCACCTCTTTCAATTCTTGCATACAATTATACATTGGTATGTGATTCATTTATAAAGATGAAAAAAATTATGGAATCAAAAAAATGTAATACAAAGCCTTTTTTTTAAGATTTTAAAAAATGTAGTTTCAATGCAATTATTTTGTTATATAAGTACATTGTTTAAATTATACTGAATTTTCTAACCCTTTAATTAAAATTGGACAACCTTGAAAGCAGAAAAAACACATGTTGTCAAGGTTGGCCAAAGCCAGAAAGTGAGCAATCAATAAAGGCTCCATATAATTTTGCATTGTTTGAATATAAACAAATGATCTGCCACATTCTGTATTATGCGACTCTGGTTACAAAGTGTGTTTAGCACTGGGAATGTTATTTGTTACTATGTGAATGTTGAATCACTTGTATATCCCAGGAAAGTGAGACTTTTCGCAAATAAAAATAGCACAAGAATGTGGAGCATTTAAAACATAATCTTCTGAACTTGTGCCTGGTCCAAATTCTAATATAACATTTGTTCAGAGGCAGGTGGGCAAAATAAAATTATATATAGGTAAATGAGATAAAAGTAAATCATGTGATTTGTGTTGTGTAAACAATGATTTTTGCTATTCTTAATTTGGCTTCGGTTATCTCTCGAATTTCTTCCATTGAGTTGTTAATTTCTGAAATCATTTTCTACGGTTTTGCGCAAGTAGAGCGGGCGGACAGAGAGAGGAGTGTTAGGAGGATGTGTGATGTGCAAGTGAATGCAAGGAGAAGACGGGACCGCCCTAGAAAGGCAGGACACAATCGAGTGAATCAAATTCTTAAGTCGGGCTTATTTCAAGAGCCGGAATAATAAAAGTGTATGTCTGAAGTGAACTAACTAACCATCACACCATTTCTCCGCAGGGGTAGGCAGAGAGGACAGACTGCCACACAACTCGATCTTGCCATATACATTAAAATTTAAATTGAGGCAAATCCAATTATTGATGTTGAATGACAGAGAGAACCTTTTTTTTATTTCTCATAAATGTCAGTATTAGAGTTTTTCCAAGCCTTTTCCTTTTATCTTCTCCTACTCAAATGGGATGAGGAAACCAAACTTTATTTTACCTTTTTTAAAATAATCACGTAATTTGTATTAAAGTTAATATGTATAGCTGAAGGTTTTCTGTACAATCTATCTTATTCAGTCTAATCATGATTATGTACACTCCAGACATTTATTAATTAGGATGAACTGATAAGATTATCTCTCTGTATGTAATGCACTAACAATAGAAACTCCATTAGAAATTGAAAATGAAAAATAACATAATAAAACAAATGATCCAGTTTCTTAGAAACGCTAAATAAAACAACCAAAAAATATGTACTCAGATAACATAAAATCCAATGACTAATAAAAATTAATTTTACATCTAACAATACTTATAAAAATAATATAAAACCACACAGCAGGGTAGGGAGTTATATCTAACCTTGCGATTTAATTTTTTCTGATATGAATTTACTAAATTGTCCCGAGGATAAATGGAAAACATCAGTCTGAAAAGATGTTGTTATATTTTGTTCATGTTCTTCTGAAAACTGATTGTTTGTGTAGTTAGTATTTGAGTGTGGGATGTGGAATAGTTGATTTGAGCATTTGTTTCATACTGGACAGTGGAAATGAATGTTTTCTAGAAGGTAGTAATTGTCAACAATGTTGTTCATCATTTTGTAAAGGAGTTTTTATTCGGATATATTTCTTTTATCTTCTAGTGATGATAAATTATGGAATGCTAATGAGTCTTTTTGGTGTGTTCGGCAGGACTTGAAATCTTAAGTGTTTGAGAGCCTTTTTTAAAAATTCTTTTTAATCTTTCAATTTTTGAGAAGCATATTTTTAGACTACAAAAAAAATACCGATTAAATTCCAGATGGTGATGTAATAACCACCTTCCTATTCTGAAGGTCGCCAGAATGCATAATTTTTTGCAATAGTTTTTCTCCCACTGATTGCATAATAATTGCCCGGGTTGCACATTATCAGTAGGAAGCGCTTGTAATCGCTGGCAAACTAATGTCGTTAAAACTTGAGACTTGAAGGGCGCAATAATAAACAATATTATTTTTCTTTCCGCGTGTAATCAGCGGAATAATAATACTCCTTAAATTCTAAAACCTGCTCATAAAATATATATATGTTCTGCAATAGATGTATAGAAGAAGTTAGAAAAATAGAATTGATCATTAAAGTTATGCATGTTTTGACCTGGGTTGCATATTCAGAATTGAAAGGTTGCTTGAAATGACTTGAAATATGTTTAATGACCGCATGTAATTAACCTGGTACTGCCAAACCGTACTTCCTTTTCTCCTTCGCATCTTCATTCTCACAACATTCCCCAAAAGTGAATACTTTGTGACAGTCTTGTACGGTATTACATAAAATACTAAATTCTAACAGGGTCAAACATTGTCACATTTTTACATTCTGACCGGTTCATTTGTGATGTGTATTAGTCCGTAACCAATATTCATTTAAAAATTGATTAATTTAGGTAATCATTATTTTTTCAATCTTACTAGAGCTTTTCCCTTGTCCTAGATATGAAGATTTATGTAATAAACAAGTACGAGTATGTGTGCATTTTAAGTTCAAGAATGGTATGTAATACAATAATATTAATTTACACATCAAGCCAGTTGTGTGAATCTTGCGTGAATGTATTATTTAGCCATGACTTTTAGGATCAAAGATCTGATATAGTATAAACCTCTCTCATTACAATGTATTATTCTTATAAGCGACCTTCTGTCTTGCCTAATGAGATGTATGTAATAAATAAACTCGAATGATTGAGTCTAACGAATAGTTCATAGATCGTCCAAGAATATTTTAGAAATCTATTGAAATATTACTCCGTATTTGAATGATTTTTGCGGTTTAGAAGGAATACCACAAATTTTACATGTACCAATTTATCAGGATTGGAAAAAGGTGATTTTACAGTTTTTTTTTTATTTTTCCTTCTAAAATTTTTGGTTTTTTAATTTTAGGCCATTAGATTTCGGGTTCGATTCCCAAAGTGCAAAAATATTCTGTCTTTTTTATGGTTGTCAAAATATTGATTCGTAAGCATGGCACAATTTACATAAATCATTTGACAGCTGTCATGATAGATTATATTTTCACTAAACTGGCTGTCTTCTCCGTAGGGATGAAGCCCTGGAGTGGCTGCCCCCGGGCTGCAAGGTGCTGGTTTTCCGGGACGGAGACAATGTCAACCTGGTCAAGGTCATCGAGGATGATGATGATGAACAGTACTCCCCGCTGAGCGATTATTCCTTCTCAGGTCAGTGCTGCAGCTTTCATCCACAATACGATGCTCATTATAAAAAGTGGACAGCCAAAAGAGGAACGCAAGAACAAAAACAATTTGAATTTTTTGTATCCATAATATCTAATAACGATGTGCGCATTGCACAGCAAGGTTTTTAGATTTGTATATATTCTATACCGGGTATAGTTAAAAGTTTTATACCATTATTTATTAGTCATAAAAAAAGTAATTACTCACAGTACCTACCGAATTAGCAACCTACTAGTTATCCATATATTTTTTTGAGATTGTTGTAAAATGTTAATGTATTACTATTCGGTCATTTGTGGAACTGATGGGTTTATTTATTAATGCCACTTGTAGTTCTGTAACCGTTAGGTCTCTTGTCCACGACACATTTTTCCTACGGCACTGAGTAGCCTGCGCCATTGGAAAAATGTATATGCTTGTTCACGAGACGGCGAACCACCAGAGAAAATTATTCAGCATTTTCGAGGTCCGGATTTCAGTTGTCATTATTAAGTGCTAAGTTCCTGACGTACTATCTATAAGAAAAAACGCATTGTGTGCTTTATATACAGAAAGTTTAAAAATGAAGAAACTGGCCTTCCATATACCAAAGTAATTAAATTCCCTCGGGTTCTCATTGCCTCGTAAACTCTGGTCTTCCACCAATAGGGCAAGGTGCTCCCACTCGTTCTCTGTGCCCACATAATGGGGCCTTAACCCGTTGTATGCGGCCGCCCCGGCATGAATGCGCGAGCGGCCGTGCCCAGTACGCGGGTGCCTCAACAGTTACGTTCCGAAGTTTTGACGTCGATAAAATCGGAATCCTGTGACCAATATTTGTAAAATCTTCACATAAACCATCATACATTCGTCATGCTAGCGACATCTGTAAGATTTTAAAAATAATATTCTTTTTATGTTCTTAAATCGTAAATATACGTGAATGTATCGTGACGCATCCCCTTCTTTGTAAACATTCAAATCTTCCCGCCAACCGTCCCGTCAAGTCGGGCGCCTGCGCACTTGATTCACCGAGTTCCTAGCGAGCGGTCTCTGCGTCGATGACGGGAGTGTGCGTAACTTTTGTTTATATTAAAAAGTGTTAAAAATAATAAATAACTTTTGGTTGTTCTACATTTTGTTTAAAATATTATAGTGTTGTATTAATAATATGTTGGTTACGGTTTAAATTTTGTTATCTGTTAGAGTTTAGGTAAAATAGTGAAGTTTGTTACAATTTATTAGTGAAAGCACAAAGTGACTTACAAAAACATTTAGTACTAAAGAAAATAAGCAGGATTGTGTATGTTTACAAATTGTGAGTACAAATACGATAAAATTATTCACATTATTCAGCATTATATGTTCTTCTAATATTAGATAACTAACCCAAAATGGAGCACCAAAACCTTTCCGAAGAACAAATCCTTGAATTTGTCGGCGCGCTGGATTCGGATTTTAAAATGTCCCAAGAAGAATATGAGCCCTCTGATGTATCGAATGACAATATAGAAATGCAACCCACTGAGGCCATCGAGGAGCATAATGAAGAATTTTTTGGGTCTTGGACATCTGGTCCACATATCCCAATAATTCATGAATTCGACGACTTTCAGTCCGGTGTAACAAACAACAGCCTAACGGAAAACTCACCAAAATCAAATTTTTTTGAACATTTTCTGAATATGGACATAATGGAGAAGATTGTTACAGAAACAAACAAATTTTACAGTTTTAAGCTTAGCGAGAAGGAACCAACTCCAAAATCCCGTACACATCAATGGAGAGATACCGATATATCAGAAATGTACACTTTCTTTGCTTTGTGCATGTTGATGACATGGAATAAGCATTTGACCGTAGAAGAGCATGGAGTAGTGATATTTTCCTCAAAGCTCCTATCTTTAGTAAAACAATGCCAAGAGATCGGTACCAATTATTATGACAAATGCTACATTTTTCGGACTCAACCCAGCTCCTCGTGACAGACTTTTTAAAATTAGATTACTTTTAGAACATACTATAAAAATATTTAAAGAATCGATGGTGCCACAGTTGTTGGAGTATCTGCATAACAATAAGACAAATGCTTGCGGTACTATTAAAAAAAAAGGGAAATGATGTCTGATTTTCGAAAGTTAAAAAAGGTGAGATTGAGGCAAAATCTCGTGGATCACATCTTGCCCTCAAATGATGTGACAAAAGAGACATACAAATGCCAACCCCCCTGCACGATAATTCCATGGAAGCTTCCGGGAAAATAAACCATCGAACCGGTGAGCCCATGCTCAAGCCATACGTGTTATGTGCTTGATTATAACAAGTCAATGGATGCAGTTGACAAGACTGATACGATGCTGAGTAGTTTATCGTGTATGAGAAAATCCACTAAGTGGTAAAAGAAAGTGGCCTTTCATATAATCGATTTATATTTGTTAAATGCTTTCGCCATTTATAAATCGGTCACTGGGGTAAAAATACCCTTAGTCTTATAAAACAGCTCATAGAAAAATATGACAAAAAATTTAAAACTTTTGAATCATCGTGTCCCACAACCTACACGAGCTCAAATCTGCACAGAATCTTCCCTAAAAATTTTACCAACCATATATGCCTGAACTAATTACACCGACAGAAAAAAATCAAAAACCCCGTAGGCGCTGCCACGTATGCCCAAATAGTGGTAGGTGGGAAAAGGAAAAACAATAAAAGAGTCATGTGTAAAGTCTATCTATAGTGAAATCTCTTTGTGCTTATCCCCTTGTTATAAAATATACCACACCTCAAAACTATTTTAAGGGTTATAATAATACATAAGTCGAGTGTCTTCCTATCCAAACATAATTATTTACATAAGCCTAAACAATAACAACAGAATCATATCATAACAATAAATATCCTGCAACTAATCAATTTCAAAGTACCCCATCGACAAACTCGGCAAAATATGTTATTCTGTACAAACTACCAAATGCATGCACCTATTTCTCGTCTACATATACTTGGAAATAAATTCACCTCTGCTATAGATATATTTAACATAAGTTTACCCATGTTTAAAAGATACCTAAACGATATTTTTATGTTGCAACAATTATAAGAGCATCGCATAAGAGCTATTGTTTAATTATTATTTTTTTATATATATTATCTTTGTACTCATCTACAATCCAAAAACTTGTTCCTTTTTTTTTCTTTCTATGTATCATATACTATATTATGTATTATGCAATTTCATACATTTTTACATCATCCGAAATATAAAAACACCATTATATTAACACAATGATTTTTTTTTCACAATGTCATGCACTCATATTATAAGAGTATTATATTATGCACTTGTGTATTATGTATCATGTAGATCAGGCTATTACTATTTTTATTATAAAAAAAGTGGTATCTACAAATTAAAAACCTTTCCCTTTGTAACTTCTCTCTGGCATGCACTTATACATTATTATACCTTCATATATATTATAAATATGTTACACTTATGTACCAACTATGCATCATGTTATTTTTTTTAAGTTCTGTACACATAATCATTTTATCGTTAAAATATGTAAAAGCCCTTTGGGGCGTTAATAAATGAATAAAATAAAAAAAATAAAAATATATATAACAGAATAGGATCGAGAATATCATGTTCATAAAAAAATATATCAATATTTTGTTAATGAAATGATGTTTCTTTATTTAAAAAGTGACAAAGTATAAATATGTTGAGTATCATCGCTCAAAGCATAATAGGCCAATGGTGAGTTTGTTTATACTAAGATCTTTGTTCGTCTTTTATTATCACAAATACACACGTTTGGAACTCTTTTGATAATAATTAATAATCTTCATGTGTAAATTATCAGATTCAACTAAACAGATTATTTTTAATAGTCATATTTATACTGCTATAATGTGAAAAAACGGGAGGTACCTAGCATCCCAGGTACGTCACGTGTGTATAGAGTTAAAGAGTCGGAAATGTGTGAATACGGTGCGGTGCAAACCACCGAACATGTGCTCAATGAATGGCTGCTTCACTCATTCCCCGGTGGGATTGATAAGGTCCGCAGGGCGACTCCTGAGACTCTAAACTGGCTTGCGGACCTAGATGTCCCTCTCTGACCCCCCCACCATATGAAAGACGAAGAAAAATTCAATTCCCTCGGTTTATGTCCATTTCGTATATATATATTTTTAAAAGTTAATTTAAAACACAAAACCATGCCCAACCGTGAAAACGTCCGGTGTCATTAACAAACTTTCATAGACTGTCATACAGCACTGCTAGATATCTCACCGTGTATTTGTACGTTGTGTCGGGGAATTTTTACAGCGCATACGTTGGCTGCGCCCCACCTTGACCTCGCTGCATGTATGAACAAGTTTCCATACACGTTGGCAAAACTTGCCACGGACAAGAGGCCTTAGGCTACACTATTGCTTTCGTGTAAGATGTAATAATCTCAAACTACTACAAACAAACTAGGTGATTACTTTCTATGAAAATCCATTTATCACAATGAGTATTCTGATTTAGATGAGACGGCGGTGACCATGTGCAAGATGATTGACCTGCGCTGCAAGATGGAGAAGCTTTCAATGAAGCGGAACAAGAAAAAAAGTCCTAAAGGAAAAGGTAAGCATAGAAATGTGTGCATGGAGTACCTATATTATTAGCGGGCGACTAGTATGAACACATACTACAGCCATTAGAATCTGTTCTACAATGAAAGTTAACACACATTCAAAATGGAAGGTACTTAGATAAGGTTGGTAATGGGATAATCTAATAAGCTCTCCTTTATCTTGCGGGGTAATGGATATTCCCTGTTTTGAATAAGTGGATTTTCCTCTTATCTTCCCGCACTCAGCTTTGATTCATATTTAATTTTGGTAATCCTATTTTTTTATGTATGCACTCAACAGTACATGTACTGTTATGATGTATGCGCGCATCGTACAGCCGTTATAAGCTACATCAAAATGTAATGTCCTAGGACAATTTTGATTCTGCAAATTCCTGTGTATTTTGTAATTCTCAAGAAGAGATGATAAGAATATTTTCAAATAGCTGTAACTTTGTGATGTGACATTATCTTTTAAAAATAAAGCAATAACATTGTTTACATCACTTTTATTTGTTATATACTTTTGCCAACCGGGTTTCGCCACTATCGTAGCACCTGCACCGTATTAGTATACTGCACCGGAGAAGCTACGGTAGTAGCGAAACCCGGTTGGCAAAAGTATATAACAATAAATAAACAAAGTTATTGCTTTATTTTTAAAAGATAATAAGAATTTTGATTTTGTATGAATCTGCTTATCGAATTGCTCTCGTGGCTCATGGCTTTGTTATGTGGCTCATGGCTATGGTATCAAATTTACCTATTTCTTTTCCCCATATAAGATAAATAAGAAGAAGATTGTCAGTTAGTAATTATTCAGAATGGTTATTTATGTAAACTGCCATTACGCCATCATAAGAATAAAGGTCGATACAACCTTTCCTCCCATATCAAAGAAGATAGGAATTGCTTCAGTCTACTTTTATGAATATTTTGATGTATTAATTTCAGCTCCTCTGGAGCGTAAAGAGATTCCTCCGCCATTGAAGAAAACATCCAGCGAAGAAAACCTATCACGCACCATCAACGGGTTATTTGATGAAACGCCCAACTTTACCAAGTACAGATACAACAAGCTGTTCTCCCAACGCTCTAGCGATGATAACCTCTCCTGCTATGGCTCCATATTCAATGTGGACGGAGGAAACTGCAGCCGTTCCAATAGTAAAAATGTATTTAATGACAAATTTGGTCTGTGGCCACCGATCGGCAGCTTTTCCGAGATTGCCAATAATGACAGCAACACCGGAAGGACCTGGAGATCTTCAAATACAAACTGCTTTGGCCGGGATTCGTACTCCCCGTTTTTGAACAAGGGGAAAAGCGACGGTTCATCGGAAAGTTTTAAAGATTCAATGGCCGGAGCCCTGAATAATGTACCCTCATACGGATCGGATAAGCGAGATGATATGGACCTCTTCCGAGAGCCGAGCACTAGTAAGAAGTGCTTCCTCGGAGATCGAGATGACTCGGATGATCTGTTGGACTCTGAAGTTATGGAGAGATCTACCTCTTCCAAACGCAGCTCTAAAGTTGTCTCTGCTAATTCAGGTTTGTTATTATTTCTCAAAGTAGCAGATAAAAACCCGCACCGCAGGTTTTTGGTGCTAGGCCTTGCGGGTGGCTTTTGCTTGGGCTTTGTCCAAATTAAGTGTCGGTGACCATTTATAGGGCTCTGCCCTTTTGTGTAACTTTTTTTTTTTTTTTTTACATGAATACCTCACAAGAGTCCCAAACTGCTCCCAACCGTCTGGAGCCAGTGAGACTATGGCGTTCCCAATTGGGGAATGTTGTGAGGCTGAAGGTATTGGGGAGGGGAAGGAGAAGGGAGAGAGGAAGGTGATGAAAAGGGGAAATACCTGGCTATTCAGATCTGGTCACCAAACACGGCTAAAAGCCATTTCAAGCAACGTTTCAATTCCGAATGGTGGTCTTTCACCAGGGCGATACTGAGAGTATCTTCCACTCTGGAACGTGCGCAAATATACCATATATTATTTTTAAATTAATTAATTGTGAAACAACACAAATTAATTAAATAAAAATTACTTGAGCACGCCGGGATTTGAACCCGCGACCTTCGCATTCGTAGTCGAGAGCCTTACCCCTCGACCATGGAGGCCGTCAAATAATGGGCCTTCCACACCACTGGTTTACCCGATACTGACTAAAGTCACCGAATCAAAAGGTTCGACCATTCGGTCGTCCTTTCCTAAGGTTGGTAGGCGGATTGTCGAACCTTTCGATTCGGTGGCTTTAGTTAGTATCAGGCAAACCAGTAATGTGAACGGCCCATATCAACTGCCAATGCATGGCATAGAACTCTTACAAATAGGTATGTATCAGAGGTGTGCAGTCCATAAAGTCTGAAAACTGTGCCTACCCTACAAAAACATGCCATAAAAATGAATTATAATATATTTAAAAAATACTGCAATTATCTGACCATAATGTGTTTTTCTCATGAATTTGGTAGGGAACTTGTATGCTCATTTATTCAGTTGACCCCAACAATCAGTAGAAGTCAATAATAAAATGCACATTTTACAATATTCAATGCACTATTTATAACTTAAATTGAAAAACTACACACAGTCTACCTTTGGTCATACAGCAATGCACACCTCTAGTAATAATAATAACATAGCATTTTATATAGCACAGTTTTGTGTTATTCCACTTCAGTGTCAGATTTTCTTTTTGTTAGATTAATTATCCAGAAGAAATGGTTAAGATCATTCTGGTGAAAAAAAAAAAACAATTTGAGCACTGGAAAGTATCATTACTGGTTATATTTTATTTTAATATTGTAATTTACTGAGCTAACACCATGTACATAATTCTATTGAAGGGGTTCTTCATCATCTACTGTTGCGAACAACGACCTGTAGAGATTATTAAGATCGTGTCTTTCTTCAAAAGTTTCAATAAAACAACTCACGTTTTCCCCATCCGGAGTCTTGAGCTCTTCCTGTGATATAACACAAGTATAATCATCGTGAACTACAAAGAAATCTTGTGAATGAATTGATTGAATAATACTACATATTTAATTTCGTATTCTTTAGCTTCTTCAGGTCCTGGAGGGGTAGTTCTGGAAGCCCCCTCTGCGCCATCCCTCCCCTTCCCACCGCTACTGGCGCACTCCCCCAACACAGGTGAATCTATTATTCTAAGTAGTCAACTCTAGAGACAATAGCTTCACTTAAAATAAGTCATATACGTATGTGGGGCAAAGGCTATAAAGTGTGTGTATTTGTCATGTATGCAGGAAATTACCACAACGATTACAGAGTGGCTCAGCTGCTGGGAAAGGAAAGCAGCCCGGACCAGTACTACTACCAGTCCGGCCCCTCCAACCACATCAAGCGGGTGGTCAGAAAGGTGGTATTTGGCTCCAACTCCCACCTCAACAACATATCGGAGGCGCGCGGGAGGAAGGAGCTGCACACCCCCTCGGAGTCCACGGCCGGGCCCTCCCTGCAGGGGGCGGGGGCCAGTGCCCTGGGCAGTGAGACCCTACTCAACAACCTCACTGAAGAAAAGGCACCCAAGAAGAATTCAACCCTTAGCCATTCAATATCCAACTTATTTTTTAACTCAAAATTGAACATCCCCACTGTGGACCGCACTTGGAGTTCTGAATTAGATAAAACCGAGAATGTCAAGTACAAGAGGCCCACCATTAAACCTGGAAATATGGTGTTTTCTAGCAGTACCTCTGACTTGTTAGGTCTGAAAAGAAATAAAATCCTACCGTCGCTCAGTCGGCACCGGAATTGCGAACGTTTAGACGTAAGTGACGAATGTTTAGATAAAATTGATCTATTGAAACATGAAAATATGCATTTCCAACCAGATAATGATAACAGTTTTGAAGATGTTTCTTTTGGCATTAATAGAGGTAAATTAGTCAATGTGGATGGAGACGGAGGAACTAGCACTTCCTCTTCCATCAGCTGGACAGATCCCGGCTTCACTGAAAAGGTGTTTGGAAACAGTGCCACTTCTGAGAACTTGTTGAGGGCTTCTGGTGAAATCGGTCACTTTGGACTTGACAAATTAAATAAAAGTCATTCAATTCATAACATTCGACTCATGCAAAATGAAGATGTTTCTGAAGAGAGTAACAACGCAAGCACTTCCTCGGGGTATCAGTTTGGCGGATCCAGTTCCTCTCGCAGAAATTTGGAAGTTGGCAGCGAGCGCCGCTGCAGAAGGGTGAAGAAAATACCCAAATTAGACCATAATAATCTTCAAGAACATAAAAATCGCTTGGACGGTGTTTCCCGAAGACATTTTTTACTGGGATACGGGAACCAGGGTTACGAAGCGGCCATTCAAAAGATGCCCAACAATTGTTGCCTGCGACTGGGAGACAAGTCCGACGTCAGAGGCTACCCCAGCGAGGAGAAATTCACCCCTCTGTACGAGCGCTGCGATAGAAGACTCCAAGAAGTCAATCGAGGCACCAAACCAAAGCTGCGCGGTAATGTCACCGATGATGAGAAGCTAATAATGGGCCTCAAAATAAACAATTCTCCAATGGACGTCCTATGCGATAGTAAGGAGTCGGAGAGCGTGATGCTGCCGTCCATCTCGGCGGGCGAGGGAGACGTAAGGGAAAGGGAGGCGGGAGGGAGTGTGAGTGGGGCGGAGACCAAGAAGCCCAAGCGGATCCGATGTGCATTCTGCAAGAAGCGGCTGTCCATTGCGTCCATCCACACATGTCGCTGCGGCGTGGTATTCTGTGCGCCGCATCGCTACGCAGAGGTACACGGCTGTCGCTACGACTACAAGGCGGAGGGACAGGAGTACCTGCGCCGGGCCAACCCGCTAGTCAGCGCCCCCAAACTTCCTAAAATATAAACTCCTCTGGCTTTTAACTGTCTCTTTTCATTTTTTGCACATTGCAAGCTTGAATTAAATGTTCATCTATTTTATCTGTACATAATTAAAATAAAATATATAAATGTTTGTTCATATCTTCCTTGTAGTATGAGGATTGCTTTATTAACACTGTAGCTACTCTCGTTTTATCAAATCCCGTATTACTGTTTATTCACCGTTTATGTTCACTTTGAATAACGTGCCTGACTATCATACGCCCGGTCCCATGGAACAAATGGACTGTCGATTCAACTAAAAAAATAAGCTATTTGCTTTGAATCTACTGTAAATATTTACACATTTGAAAACAATTAAATTTCTAGCCTTTAAATTACATGCAGTGACACCGTATAGCTAAAATTGTTAGAAGAAAATTTTAAGCGTAACTATCTGTATGTGTATCTAGTGTAAAATTATTGTTTATTAAGACTTATTTTAATGTTTCAAGATAACAATGGTCACTATTTTTTCTAAATGTGCTTTGTCTTTTGTTTTTTTTTTGCATGAATCCTTTTATTGATTTTGATATGATTTGTATTGCAAAATAAATAAATATTTAGAAGTTATGATAAAATGGTGGTTTGGTTAAAATTAGTAATTCTGTGGGAACTGTATCGAGTGGATTGTTTCGACTACATTAATAACTTAAGCAGTTTTAAACCTTTAAACTGTTTTTCAATATGTATTTCCATGTTTGTTGGGTACCATATTATATTTTTGTTTTGAATAATTATTGTGTACATGAAATTTAATATGTATTTTACAACACTTTGTAATGCATGATTAATATGTTTTTCCGTGCTTACAATTTATTTTAGATTTAAATCGTTCGATAGATATTATGCACTTTGGCTATGAAATATAAATTAAAAGTCACTGTTGGCCAAATGTTAAAACAAAATTGTGTAAAGTTTACAAACAATGTACTATTTAACGTGATATGGAAAGCCTTGAAAGTTGACATAAAACAACATTAACGCCCCCTTGTGGCTACAGTCTTTGGGGTAGGAATTTCGACATAAATCCACCTTCAAAACCTTTCACGATAATTTGCAAGATGTCAGAATATTCGGAATATATTTTCGAATACCAAAAATACGTAATTGTTATTTTCAGTTGTGTATGAATGGTAAATTTGTCGCCTTCCACATGAGACCTGGTAGTGTAATGGTCAGAGGAGTTACTTTCTATTCGGACTATCATGGTTCGATTCCTTTACGTTCTAATTTTTTTTTAAACTAATTTTACCTACGATCTATTTATAGGAGATAAGCGTTTGCGAAAAACCAATTTCGGGTAAAATACAAGATTTTCTGATTTACTGTGAGCAACCCAGTTCTATTTAATAAACGTTTTATTTATTATATAATTAAATTTTTTTTTTTTTATATAACCAATAAAATGTTTAATGCTGGTTTTTTTGCCTGTTTATGTTACGTACTTATTGTGTTTCGTAAAACTCCATTTAATTTAATTTAAAATTTTAAGAACATAAATTTAATAATATTATTGAAATCTGCAGGTATTTTAGTTTTTATTATTGTGATAGCTGTTTCAGCGTTCAAAACTATTTTCTAACGGTTTTGAATGTCGAAAAAGCTGTCACAAAAAATAAAACGGAGTTCTATGAAACACAACAAGTACGTAACATAAAAATGGCGATAAAAAACGGCCATAGTAAAAAGAAAAAAATAATGCAAATGTACATATTAATAAACTTAATTGAATTAAAGCTGAAAAAAAATACATATCCGTACCAGGGATCGACCTCGCGATCTCTAGATATTGATGGACGAGTGTTATTTCTAAAATATAAGTGCTGATCAAACTTTGGTTTTAGTCAGTTGATGACTGAATGTTTTTGTATTTTACCCTTTATTAAAAATTTGTATTTTACACACTTCAGTCAGGTATTTTTTTTGCACCAGCGGACCGTTCGCAACGGGCGAAAATAAAGGTCCCGTGCAAATTTAGAAAACAATACCCTTACCTTTCCCGCAGGAAAACGGGTTTTTTGCAAACACCCACAGTTCCTATAAATACGTCATTGTCATTGTTCGTCAAATAAATTTTAACAAAAATAATAATAATATGTATGGGGATTGAACTCTGACCCACCACTTGGAAGGCCACTATCCTAACCACTAGACCACCAACTGATATAAAAGTTGCGACAAATTTAGTCTTTATAAGGGAAAATAAATTATTTTTCCACGCAAGTTTAAAAATGAATTACTGACACGTATTTAAAAAAACTTTAGTTCGAGTTCTGACCGCATAGATAACATTACCAGCACCTGACGGCCAAACAACTAATTGATTTATAAACCAGTCTTTCTGAATTAAATGGTGGTTTAAAAATCTCAAAATACTTTTAAAAACTGGAGAAAAATAATTGCCATCATCTCCGGTTGAGTTTTTTTTAATAAACTTTACGAAACTTTTTTAATCCGCATTTAAAAAAACATGAAGGTTAGTGTTCATAAAAAACTTAAACTGCACCCAACATTTGTTTTTTATTTGAATTTTTATGACAGCATGTTGAAGAAAAGCATTCAAAGAATTTTTTGGGGATATTCAATATTTAAAAATATTTTGTAAAACATACGTAGAACGGTCAGAAAAAGATTATATTTCTAATTTGATTTTGATGAATGGTAAACCTGTGTAAATATTAAAAATATATAACTCATATTTTTCTCATTATAAACATCATGTTTATCGTATTGCGTAATAAAATTATCATTATTTCGGAATAATAAATTATTCCACTCACCCTTAAAAGAATATTTAGCCAATTATTATTTTTAGTTATCAATTTTGGGAATGGAAATTATAAATGTTTGATAGTAACATTTGAATTAATATAATGATGTTTTGTTTTTAATGATAGGAAATTATTTTGCTTTTAGAGATAACTTGAAATGTGTTTAATTGTTTTGGTTATTATTCAAATAATATGTATTACAAAAAAATGTACAGCAATGGTTGTACGTATATAAAATTATGATTTAATTATTATATCAATGGAATTGTTAACTTGTCCTCAATCTTCGTGATAAAATCCGTACATAATAATATAATTTTGATAGATGCAGATTTCAATAGGTTCATTCTTTGAACTATAAATTTGTAGATGTTGGTTTTGTTATTAAAAGTGATTAATTAATTCAATGAACTAAATAAGTGACATTGTATAAAAATACAAGTGTTTTGAGCTCCCACATTTTACTATTAAATCACTAAATGAATCAGAACACTTTGGTTGATTGTCTGGACTTTTATCTGCTTTAATAAGTGACATTGTATAAAAATATGAGTATTTTGAACTCCCACATTTTGCCATTAAATCACTAAATGAATCAGATCACTTTGGTTGATTGCACTGGACCTTTATCTGCTTTAATAAGGACTGCTAGTAATTGGTAAATAGAGGTAGGACATTGTTAAGCAAGTGTTATGCAGAATAGCGACTCGCCACACCATGCCAGCTTTCATAAAAATAAGAAGTTTGCTGATTGAAATAAATATTATAGCATATGGTTCAGATTTAACAATTAGGTGTTTGTTTTACTGCATGTAGTTTTCTTATTTGTTGTAAAGCATGCATGCCTTGTTAGAAATCTATCGGCTTGTTATTAATTTTGTGTTTTTTATAATAAATTAAGTGAAGTGTGAGTGCTGTTTTAATTTAAGTGAGATTTAAATTCTACACTGGTTTCTGGTCCATGTAATTACTCTGCTGGAAGTTCTTTGTCGCTCGTCTGACTCGGAGCTTAGGGTCCCAAGGGCTTATCCTATGTGAAAAATAGGCAGAGATAGACTGTTGTGATCCCAAACCCCCACTGTTGTATTCCACATATGGAGATTAAGGAAATGATTTCAACTATTGGACTTTAGTTTGGATTAAGTACTAGTATGTATTACCTACAGGTGATATGCACAAATAGTAAAATTAATATGTATTACTAAAAAAATAATGCCTACAATTGGTTCTTCAATAGGTGAATTCAGTTCCAATGTCATCTCTTGTGTTAGTTTTGTATATTTTATGATAATCCATCAGCAACTTTGATGGACAATACAAATAAATCTGAGCATTTTCCCTTTTTCTTCGAGTTTTCATAAATCATTCATCAAATTAATGAAATCTCTAGTTTCTTGCAAATATAATTTCCTAAAATTCATTTGTATTATTAGAGTTTGAATTGCAACTATACAAAACCACCCGACAGTGGAGATTCTTTGGATAATTGGTTTGTTTATATTACTGAGAAGATAATTTTGCATAGGTCTATATTAATTTGAAATTGAAATCTATTATTCATTTTAATGAAATTATTGTCATATAACATAAAATTTTTGTCCCATAAAAAGTGATGTCACTGGACGTAAAATTAAATTAAACCTACTATTAAAAGTAAAGGACATACATATTTTGGATTGTATCGAAAGTGTTTAAATTTTATGTTTAACGAAATATTGGTGAAGAGTGTAATGGAATTTGATTAATGAATGAATAATCATGCTGTATTGATTTTACTTATTAAATTTATGTTAATAATGAGCATTACTATAGTTTAAACCTAATAGCTAAAATAATTAAAAAATATATCTTTCTTCTAACAAATAGCATTTTCAATTTCAAACCCAAATGCGTAACACATTTATTTGTCCGCTAATTTCCCACATTCACCTCACCAGACTGTCTCCCGAGATCTCGACGACCAAAGACAAATTACACATTTTTATTACAATATCTTTGAATGACAATAATAGGCTTTACGGAGATATAAAAATATAATATAATTTGTTCATTTAGATATCACATAGTATATGGAAGAATTCTTTAAAACAAATTGGATATATTAAATAAATATTATAGTTTTACTTGGGAAAGTAGATGCCACTACCCTTGGCACATTTCCATCCTGAAGTAAACATTTTTATTGACACAATATTATGTTACGTATTTAAGTAAGCGTTGCATATGAAGTGACAGAAAAAGACATCAATCATCTGGTATAATATCATTATTTTTATCTAAATCCACAAATATTGGACTATCGTATTCACCCGCTGATGTATATGTTGTCTAATATTGCATCAGGTTGCGCCTCTGCGTCCGTCACCTTGGAGCATTAAGAAAATTCTCGAAAATATTAATAATGTTATCAATTCCTTCAATATAGTTAGTGTCTGCAGTCTGGTCTGTGGAAGGGTATGCGTGGGCAAAGTCAATGATTTTGACAGCGCACCATTGCTCGTCCTTTTTAACGTCTCCATTCAACTCTGCCAAAGAAGATGCGTAGTCCTGCTTGACTCTTGACAAGTAATCCCCATAATTAATGCTATATGAATTACTTCTCCTCATGCTGTTGAATGTTCTGTGCCACGTGGTTTGCTTATTGTCCACAAGACCACTCTTGGGGATGTCGTAGGCAGGTGACTTAGATACAACAGGGAAGGAAGTTAATATTGGTCCCGTAGGGGAAATCTGACCACTGAAGCTGCTAGTGACATCACCAGAATAACTCTCAGGGGATACGAAGGACACTTTTCTCAGATGTAAACTCTTGGGTCTGGGGGGTCGTACGTTTGAGCTGGAAATAGAGAAAATAATTTTAATTACAATTTCTAAATCTTTCCTGCAAAATACCTTGTATTTACTGACTTTTTAGGGACTGTAATTGCATAAAGTCATATTAATCTCAGGTTGGCTTGCGACTGGCGACCAAAGGAATACAAATGCGGAATTGACTTGGAAGGTATTTGCCTTCTTCAATACCAGAGTTGGTAAAGTGAATTGAAATGACCAACCTCGTTTCAAGATTTAGATATTTCTTGAGCACCCTGAAGTCGTAGATCATCAGTAGAGAAGTGGAGTATAATTTAACAGCTCTCTGACTCTTGGCCCACTTTTGTATTTTCCACAGAGAGGTTAGCAGCTGCATCAGTAGTTCTCTATTGATGTTTCCATTCACGTCACTGTTGAGAAATATTTTCAGTGCTGAAAAAATACTTCTATTAGATTTTAAATTTTGAGATTGACGCAATTATAAATATGCTCTCTTGAAAGGCTTGAATACATGTATTCAAACTTACCTTCAACTGCTGTTTCTCCGGTAAGTTTTTTCCCATATTCTTTATTATATTTATGTAACCTTCCAGTTGCAAGTTTATGAACCTGGAAACCTGGTATGCAAAAACCGACATCATTTTTACATTGTGTATATTTCTTCTGCTCTCTTTCAATTTTGTCCTGCGTCGCTGCCGGATCCCAAGTCTGCCTCCCAATCTTTATATCAATGACACACGGTTCTGCAATTCCTTCCAGCAAATTTTCTAAAATGATAAATTCCACCTTTCTTTGGTTGACATTGACCATTCTGGTGCCAAAGAAACGTGATGTGTATTCCTTCATTTCTATCAGCGCCGGATCTTTAGTTGTTTGCAATTGATTGTAAAAATTGACTTCTCTCAATCCAACATCTGGTTTTGACACCGGTTTTAAAATTGTACCGTTTTTGCATTTCAACAGTCCTGCAATGAAAAACCAAATTATTAAGAATATTCCACTTTTGGAAATTCATCAAAGAAGTCGGTCCGTACACAAACCAACCTATAGAATCTTCTCCATCGATAAATTGATGACCAGCAACCTGGTGCTCGAGTTGTTGGAACTCTTCATTAATGGTGAAATAGTCGGTGCTGAGGGAAGCGGACAGGTGTCTGCTGATGGCCTCATTGCGGGAATGCGCGGTGAAGGAAGTGTGGGAAATGGACCTCTGCTTGCGAAAAGCCGCCTTCCCTTTGCTCATCGGCGCATTATTAATCCTGCAACAAAGATGACAAAAAATCGTTGTAACATATTAATTAAGTAGTGTAATTTTCTTAGTGATTACTAACAGTGATAATAATAATACTTGGATGATTTGTATAGCTCCGTTTTTGTGAAAATCACCTCAAGGGCGCTGTAATACCTCCACACAATTGGTTTGCCCAGCACTAACTGAAGCCACAGCTTCGAAAGGCTTTTCCTTAAGTCAAGCCCTATGTTCGATCCCTTCCCACATGTTTTCTTAAAAACGGTGGGCAAGTCTAATGTGTATGAAGGCGGCTTAAAGGCTTGAGCTACTCAGGCCGTTGGGTTTTTTTTAAAATGGTTTTTCATGATCATTCAAGTCTTATCTTATCTATAATATATCAATCATGATTTCCACAAAAGATCAATGAGGATTTTGTGCAAAGTTCTTAGTACTTAGTACTAGACATGGGCAGATTCATTCGCAGTAGTGAATCAATTCAGTCTGATTCCCCAAGTCTTGCGAATTTATTAATTTAATTCAATTCAATCATTCATTAAAAAAAATAAGGATATTATTGGATTGCACAATGCTCTAGTGTTGGAAAAAGCAAATAAAAAATACACCACGGTCACTGAAAAATGAATTAGGAACTTGCGACTAGTGACTTGACTAACTTGCGTCTTGCAGACCTAATAATAATAATTGGATTGTTTTTGTGAAAATTCACCTCAAGGGCGCTATTGGATACACTCGATATCGATGGACCAAAGGCGTAGTGACTACGACATCACAACTGAATTCAGAATACATTTCTTATTTCGTTGAATTAGGGAATACAGGCTGCGATAGGGAATACGGATGAACTCGGAATTACTGACTGAGTGACTTGCACCAGTTTGCACGCTAGAGAATATGCGGGATGTGGACGAACAATGGCCTATGAGTTTTTTAAGGATTATAGCGCAGGATACTGCACGTAAGACGGAATCCTGCACAATATGACAATACCGACGGCGACTTTGCGGCACCGCCCATAGTATCAGTGCCGTAATTATTGTGTTGTGCATTAGAAACATGGATGCAAGCCTAAGGAATCAAGAATCAGTTCTCTATCAAATTGAGAATTAGATTGAATATGTCAAGAAATTGAATTTATTAATTTGAATCATTCATTCAATTTCGCCCATGCCTACTTAGTGCTAAGAATGATAGACTTTGCTGTTTGTGTTGTGAAGGTATTACATGTATATATGTCCATTGCTCTCTTTGCACAAAAATCATTTAATGGTCACGTATCATAAAGAAACTTTCACATAAAACATTTTTGAAAATTAATTACCTTCATTATTTAAACAAAACTGTGTTATGAAATTAATCCATTGACTCCAACTGTATGTAGTGATAAAAAATATAAGTAACAGAAATTTTAAATTTAAATTAAGTGGGAATGGGTAACGCCGCCCCGTAAACTATTCATTGGATAACCAACACCTCTGCCATAGGTCACCCCTAGTGGTTTGGTACATTTGGTGACTTAGCAGGAGTGCCCGAGTTCATGGGGTGAGGTTTGTCCGGATCTCGGGAGGCCGGTTGAGGGAGACCCCTTGACCTCTCCAGCCGGACTCTCTCCACCCATTGTCTTGCACCGCAGTGGGAGGGATGAATGAATACATCCGTCACTCCTGGACACACTGACCCCCAGATTCTTACCCACCCCTCATACCTTTTTCCTTCCCAGAACTTCCTCTCCTTAAAAAGACCCTCCACACAACAATCACATGTTTTATTCACAATGGTGGGTAGAGAATATGGACCGCCAAACACCAAAATTCTAGCACACATTCCTTGTCTAATCTACATTCATACATTTTTATCTATTATGCCTACCCTTGACGTGACCCCTTAGCATTTAATTCAGCGCCCTTGAGGTGATTTTTCACAAAAACGGCGTTATACAAATCTTCGAATTATTATTATTAATAATATTGTGCCACATGTTCTTGGGACGACACGAATTCAAAAAAGTGTCAAAGAAACCTTGAATTGTAACCATTTTTCCCTTTTCTGAAATAAACATTTCAGCTATGGAGGAAACCAAGCTTTTGTTTTTTAATTTATAAAAGCAGTTTAATTTGTAAAAATAAGCATATTATGGTTCTGTGGCTGAGAGCTCCACTGTAACTTTTCTTTCTGATAAATGCATCATTTATGAGAAAAATCTAAAGTTTATAATAGAGCTGTCGGTAGTAAGCCCCAAATCAACACCATATATAATCAAAATTGAAAATGCTTACAATATCGATCCTATTTAATTACTAATGAATAAACTTTTAATTTATAAACTTAATTAAATTATTTGTACTCACATTTTTTTAAATATATTTTCATATTTTTTTATGGAACAAATTTTAGAATAACCAAAATAACAAAGTAGACACAAACAACACACGTGCAATTGCAATTGTCTAGTGACTGAATTATAAAAATCTCTGCTAATGATAATATTCAAACAATATAATCTTAAGTAGCTGGAACTTATTTGCTATCTTCTTTATCCATGGTTTATTCAACGGTTCACCAATAGATAATACCGATAAAATATTTACCACTCGTAAATCCAGAGGTGAACTAGTAATGAAAATGGGTCCGGCCAACCCATTTTTTGTGTCATTATTTCTATGTATATAGTAAAGGCATACGTGGGCACTCTTTTTGAAAGATATACATTTTACATTTATTTATATGGTGCTCCTGACCGTTTTCACAACCCCCTTTTATAATAAATAGCCAAGTGACTTGTGACCCAGATAGATTTGAAAAGGGAATTTCTAAAGACAGTTGTTCAACAGTTATGACAGACAAACATAACAAAATAATATTATTCAAACATGAAAATTGCAACAATATTTTTTTTCATTAGTTTACTGTTTAGATTTAGCAGTTGGCGACTCCTAGGAAACAGCGACCCATAGATTGAGAATTCATGTATATATTAGTAGATTAAATATTTGCATTTATGGCAAATGCGTAAACAAATGAACCTAGTAATGTTATGCATTTATACAAGCACAGCATCTCACCATAATAAGAAGACCGGTTATGAAAATTTAAAGAATTTTTCATGTACTAATTGTATTCTTCGCCAGGTGAAGAGATTTGTAGGCCTCAGTGTATTTTGCATTCACCGCAAGGTCAGAAATTTAAAAACATAATTGGGTAAAGTTGTCCTAAAAAAATTTGAAGCAAAAAAGTTCTTCCCCCTTGAACACGGATTCACTGGAAATAGCCGTACCCATCGATACATCAGTACTAGATTTGGCATGTCATACAAATGAGTATGACCGCTTTGACCCATCTATGAGTAATTCCATAGCAAACTTATTTACTTATTTATATGCCTAAAAAAGTATTTTACATAAAGCTGATACATTAAAACATAAATATACAGTGTACATAGGAGAATATTTGTTTTATATGGGAAAGATAATAATAAATCTAGATGTTATTATAAAGTAGGTACAAAATGAATATACAAATATAACTGAAGTCAAGAACTGTAAATACGAGTACATGAGAAAGAATACAATGAATACTCATGTAATACTAAAATAATAGACTAAGATTATAGTAAGAGTTCCAACTTTGTAGTTCAGTAATCCAGAATTTAAAATATCCGCAGAACAATATTTATTACCGAGGCTATGAAGTCTCTGCATGGACGATTAGAGGCAAAGTTAGTACGAAATAATTCTTTGTGAAATGGAACTATACTTGTTGTATTTCTACTGGGTTCTCTGAACATCATCATTTCTTACCAGTCCGGAGTATCAAATTGTGCATGAATTAGTTTATGTAAACATGGTCACTAATAATTCTTCTATTGGATAATTTTTTTAGTACAAGGAAATTTAAAAGGTAATCATAGCTAATCTGTTCTGAGGGTATACCTAATTTATAGTTGATGAATCTCAAAAATTTATGTTGTACTCTCTCAATTTTATCTATGTGGATTTTATAATGTGGACTCCAAAGAGTAAAATTAAATTCTGTGACTTCTAACCGATGTGCAGTGCGGTAAAGAGAATTTTGAACACAAATATTGATTTGAATTTACGAGTTGTCCTTAATACAAAACCCAACATCTTCATAGTTTTGTTTGTGATTTCATCAGTTTGGGGAACAAAGTTAAACTTACTTTGAAAAATTATACCTAGATCATAATTTTTCAAGGGTTATTCCATTAATAGAATATTGAAACAATATGTTAATGCTATTTCTGCAAAATATTATGGTTTGACAATTTTTAAAATATTTAAATACAGTTTATTATATTCGCACCATTCGTATAACTTCATAAGATTATTTTGTAGGACATGACAGTCACACAGATTCAGTATAATTTTGGATATTTTAAGATCATCAGCAAAATATGAGAAAGTGGACATCATCAAAAATATCGTTAATAAAGAGCAGAAAAAGTATTGGTCCCAGGTGAGACCCCATATTGCCCTAACTTCCTATTGAATTCTGCTGCCTCACTTCGAAAGACTAGCACATTTCACTCCAAAATAACACAGAGCGCAAAGTTAACCCCAAATTGCATGATGTGATTTGTTCGCCAGAAAGGCACGCGTCACAAGTTTGAAGTTGAAAATTAAGAACCCAACTACATGTACCGCGCCGTTCGCAAAGCCATTGTTGAGCATACAGTTTTTGACAAAACTACTGTTGTAACTTGAATACATTCACACGTCACAAACACACACATCGCCATATACCAACGGCTAGGAGAAATTTTGCAATTTATCAATTGTTAGTTTTTTAAAAACGCTAGCTCGAAACAATCTGTAATGTACATATTTTTTAAAGTATACATATAGTTGATTAAATTGTCAATAATAAAATCAGTGATAGTTCCTATCTAAAATATCTCTAACAGTCTCAATTTTGTGTTTGAAAAATGATCTCGATAAAGTTAGCCTCTCCGTTGATGCAAACTTGCTGGGAAACAAATTTGCTTGATGTAGACCAACAAAAAGTAACAAACAATGCTTTTTGACTACGAGATAATGCACTTTCTTTTTGATAAATGTTTTCAGGAACCAATTCATTTTGGTTCGGACGTCATATTTAAGATTTACACGACCTGTCATTGTAGGTCGATGGCCGTACCAGTTCGCCCCTGTAATCTGTAATTACGTCACCTTGTTCCAGACGTACAATAAATGTAAGTTCCATTATGTTATTATATTTGTGATTCTGTATCAATTACCACACTGTGAATAAAAAAAAATTGAAAATCGTGCAATGAATATATAATATGGACTATAAATAAATATGATATATATAATATAATACAATAAATCAGACATGCATGCAATGACAGCTTTATATATATTTATATTTCTTGATACTAAGCTGTGCAACATGTAAGTCAAATGCCATTTACCCTTGAAAATAATAATTATTGCTGATAGCGAATGGAAATTTTTTCAGAGGTTGAAAAACAAATATGACAGAATACAAAAAAGTTTTTGCAGCGATATAAACTATGTATTTTTTTAAACTCAATCTCATTTATTTTGTACATAATCTATGCACACTTACCTAATTGTATGTAGTCTACTTAAATCTGATTCGAATATTGGACATAGAACAAGAATCTACGGTTGGTCACTTTTATCAGAAAATTGATGCATTTATATGCATTATATCAAGGGTTCCCAAACTTGCCAATCGCAGAGAAAAATTTGGTCGATCCCAATAAGTACGATTGTGAAATTTTAAATTATATAATTATTATTTCCATATTTTAAATTTACAAACATGAATTAAAAAAAAATAATAACCTGGTCATAGGGCAAATTGGGTTTGCTAGATTCGTGATATCCGTTTGAAGCATTTTAATGGTCAAAGTTTTCAATGAACTTAAAAAAGCAACAGAAAAATTTCTTATAAGGATTTTGTTAGAAGTCGATCCTCAAGAAAATTAAGGTAAAAAGTAGCTTCCAACCTCAAAAAGGTTGGGAACCTTTGCATTACATAATGTGACAAGAGTCGCAAGATGTAAATAAAAATAATATTAGCTATGTAGGTAGGTACATAAAAGAGAATAACTAGAATGCAATCAATATATTTTTTAATATAGGTAGGCAGGCAGCGCCGGATCTGCCATATATTCATACTGTGCAAAAAACATAGGCGCAATCTCTGAAGGGTCGTCGAAATTATTCCCTAAATCATTTTAAAATGACCTATAATGTCCCATAACATTGAATAATTATATCTTTTATTGCGCTGGCAACATTACAAGTCGTCTCTAGAGCGTCGAAGTGTGCACTGAACGATTGTTAATAAATGTATGTTTTATCACCGATTTTTGTACGAATTGCACAATGGTTGGTCAATCGTAGAGACTGTTTTTCTATGATTCATTTTAGTGTGCTTTAGGCCCTATACGCCACATTGAGCAGCCAATAACCAATCAGGAATCTGGAATTTTGTTCCCAGCATTCAAACGACACAGTTGGAGATAGGTTAATATTCCTGCCCTTATTAAATTGTCCCGGTGACTAAGGTCACTGGATTTAGGAACTGGTTTGAAGAAATGCTTTTAGATGTTGTTTTTAATCATACAAAACAAAGCTAAAATATCATAAATGAAGTGTCCACTATTGGGAACTGCTCCCAAAAAGTAGCTGGAATAACAAGAGGTTTCTCTTTATTTTCTTGTAGTTGGAACCGCTGTTTATTACAGTGACGCTCATTTCAGATGATCAGCCATCTCTAATACGATATACAGGGGTAGCGTCATCTGTCAGGCGATTTTATAGTTTTATGTTATACGATGATGAACTCTGAAGAAAGCTGCTTTAGAGCTCATTATCTCATGAAACGACTTTACAATCCCAAGCTCTAGTATGGTACCTATTTTCTACTGGTTTTGCGTTATACGCAATGTTATTATGTCAAATTAATTTTCAAATTGACTTTAGACATGTTAATTTGATAAATCCATTTGTTCAGGGGGTAAGAAATACTAATCTGATTTTTTTTAAAGGGAGGGGCAAGGACGCTCAATTAGTACTTACTACACAGGGTGCGAGATATCGTGGAACTGACCCTGCAGATAGGTACACATTAGTAAAGTAGAGGATCACATCATAATACCTAAATCATAGATTCAGATAGGTTTAGCAATGGATAAGCTTGTTGAGTAGCTGACTTGGGTAGTTTGATTGACGACGTATGTTATAGAATGTTGCAGGTTTCGGGAGCAGTGGTGGCTGGTGATTTTTGTTTGTGTATGGGGGCTAAGATAAAAAAAAAAACAGAAATATTTCAGAGACAATATAAATTTTAATGTTAATCAGTCTTTGTCCCCTAGAATGAAAGAAGACACCAGCCAAAGACTAAAAAAGAAACTAAGAAACTAAAAGTATCAAAAGATCTGAGAAGTTGATTGCATTAACTATGTACCAACAACTGGAGAGAGCTATTACGTGATCATGCAGTCCATGGGATGAATATTACTACTTGTCTGTTGGTCAGTGTGATTAAATGAATGATTATGAAAAAAATCACTGCTAAAGTGAGTATTTATTTATTTCTTAAAGTTTAACAAAAAATTCGCAAAAAAATGTAACCTTACTGGGGTACCCCGTTCTAAAGTCACATTGTACATGGTTTTATATAAAGAATATGAATTTGGTCAAGTATATTTTAAGTTTGATAAAAAAATTTAAGTAAGATTTCGTAATTATATTAAAATATTACTAGAGGAACATGATAATGCAATAAGATTAATAAGAATTTTCAAAAATTATTAGAAAACATGCCGTGACCGTTAAACCCTGTTCGGTTGCAATATCATATCTATATTCTTCCTTCCCATTTCCATAATCCATATCTCAATACTTTTTTTGAATTCGGTTAATTTTGTAATGGTTTTTATTGCTAGAGGGAGGATGTTAAATACTTTTATAGAGAAATATTGCAAATTTCTTTGTCCGAAGGTAGTTTTTGTTGTAGGTTGATGGAATGTAAGTTGTAATGCGGATCTTGTGAATCGATCCAAGTTTGTATGTGTAAAGTTATTCTGATTTTTTAATGTGTAAATTAAAATATCTTTTGTATATAATTGTTTCAGAGACATTAAATTCAGGGCGTAATATGAACAAATTATAATATACAAGGAAAACATATTCTCACATTTTAAAGTAAGAGGGTTCCAAATTGAAGAAAATAACTTTTTAATATGTAATGATAAAATTTATTAAAAGTACATAAAACTTAACAAAATACATATTTTTTTGTTGTTCTCATAAACAGATTAAAAAAAATCCAATTGTTATACATGACAATGTATACATTTTTTTACTCTTATCTGTAATTATTGTAAAATAAGTAATGTAATCTCAAAAATTAACATCTTTATATGAAAATACCTATAAAAAAGCAATAATAATATGGTATACAACTACTTTTTACTATAAAAATATACTACCTAAATTTAACAAATTATAGGGCAGTGAAAACATACACAGTAAATCAGGGGAAAAAGACACAAGTTTAAAAATATTTTGCTTGCCAGTTATGGGAGTTACACCTACGGTTTACAAAACCTGTAAATTTAGAACAGATCAGCGGGGAATTATTTCTTGTGTTTGTAAAATCCTTCACCGGATTTCATTCCAAACTTTCCTTCAGCCACGAGCTTGTTCAGGGACTCAATGGGTTTGTACAGCGGGTTGTCGGGGACCTTCTTGTGCCATCCGTCCAGGATGAACTTGGTGGTGTCCAGTCCAACATAGTCGGCCAGCTCAAGGGGGCCCATGGGATACCCGGCGCCCAGTTTCATAGCGATGTCAATGTCCTTTGCGGACGCATCACCTAACATCAAAAAGTACACATAGTTTTGTAATATATTGTTTTATGACTAAAGATGCAATGACACAAATTCTCCACAGAACTCAACTACTTAAAAACGTGGAAATAATGGGTAGTTTTACCCCAGGAGTAAACCATATGGATAATTTTTTTAATACACAAAATAATTCAGCAATCAGAGAGTTCCTATGTCGCAAAATTGACACAAATTATTACAGAAACCTGTATTAGACGAGTATTTCTACAAATGGGTTGCGACTATTATCTTTTGGTTTGGAATTATGATACATATTATTATATGAAATAGTTAGAAATTACTAAAATCCAAAGAATTACACTTGTTGCTACCACACTAACTCGACAGCTTTCGTTGCTACCTGCCTGGCCACCAAGATATGCACCTGTCAGCCTTGAAGAAACACAAGAACACCTATGACAGTGGCGCCATCTGCATGCACTATATATTCACCAGTTGAACTAAGCAACTCTCATTCCTTCTCTCCCGCTTGCCCGGCTTAGTTCAGTTCATTTGTAATTGTGTGCAATATTATTAGTACTTTGGTGAGTCGCTTCATTAACCCTGCACATTATATGAATAACACAAACTCCTTCATTATATCTTATAATTATAAATCAACTAAACATATTGATCCCTCTATATACTAAAATCATATATACAGTTCTAAGGTCAAAATGCATTGTGTAACTCAACTTTATTTACATTATACAAAATAAATAGCATCAATTACCTCTCTCGTACAGGCGCACAGCCTCCCCCATGTAGGGCACGAGGAGGCGGTTGACCACGAAACCGGGGGTGTCCTTGCAGGTGATGCAGGTCTTGCCCACGGCCTTGCCCCACGCCATGATAGCCTGGTACACCTCCTCCGAGGTGTCGTCGGAGCGGACCACCTCCAACAGCTTCATCACGGGTACCGGGTTGAAGAAGTGCAGGCCGCCAAATCTGCAAACATTTCATTAACAGTAGTGATGGATAGCTCAACAGTAACATGTAATGCTCATTTTAAAATGTATACTTATAAATCTCATCTCATTAAATAGAATACCACAAACTTTTATGCACTCCCGGCATCCTTCACATCCATTCACTGCTTCATACACACCTATAATATATATCGAATATTTGAAGGATTTTCATTATTGTACTCCTATACTTTTAAAATATGTTGCTGATCCTCATCAGGAATAATACCTTTTTTTTGTTGATAATAATTTATGCAAATGAAATTACAGTGTGATATTTTGAATGGCAGTGGATTTATTATTAAGTTAGATTAATAAATATTAAATATAAATTTCTATAGCATCTTTACACAATGTGATATCTTGTCAAGATAACACCGAGTGTGATGATAAACTGCAGCTTTAACAATGCTCTACGTAGAATATTATAAACTTTTGTTTTAAGTAATCACTTTTATCAGCTGCTTTTTCAATGAGGTTTAAGGGAGAAAAATAACAAATAAACATTTGACTAGTATAATCAAGTTTAGTACGTATAGTGAATTTCCAAGAGGGCAATTTTAAATTTCTCAAACAATTTTTTTATGCATCCGAACTTTAAACCATCATTAAAATTATTATGTAACAATAATATTTTACCTATCCTTCCTCTTCACAACAGATGAAATTTCTCCAATTGATAGGGATGAAGTATTAGATGCAAATATGGTATGGGCTGGAGCAACCTACAAAAACAACCATTTCTGTAGAAATATTGCTAATTATGTATATAAATTGAAAATACACTTTGTATATACCACTTTACTTAAAATATATAAATATTTCTACATGTTTCGATAGCAATGCTATCATCTTCAGGAATAAATGAATACTTATTAAAAAACATTTAAACTATTAAGTACATAATGCTAATTATGTACTTAATAGTTTAAATGTTTTATTTATTGGCAGACACTACATCAATTTTGATCTTTGCCCAGTGCCACAATGCCGGCTTATTATACTCGATAGTTACCTGATGTGTTCAATTCTATAGAAGATATTTGAATTAGTTAAAAATATACTTACAGCATCAATAGCAGCAAAAAGCTTGTGCTTAATGTCAATATTTTCTACTATCGCCTCCACCACGAGGTCTGCTGACTTCACAGCTTCATTCACATCCGAAGTAGCCTTCAACCGAGACAGAGCATCAGCCACAAACTTCTCCCCTGCGGCCGGGTCATCCTTATACGCCTTCTTGGAAACTCGGTTCAGATTGTTTTGAATGGACGCTTGAGCCTTCTTCAGCACATCATTGTTGACATCAACGAGAGTTACATTGTTACCTGCTTGGGCTGCAATCTAAAAATGTTTTAAATGTATCACTAGAATTTAGAAATCTTGTGAAAGTACCGATCTAGATGCAAAAATAAACTGAGTAAAGAAAAAGAAAATTAGGTTACCTATATAGTTAATAAAAATACATAAATTTAAATAACTTACCTGTGCAATTCCAGATCCCATCAATCCACCTCCGATTACAGTCACATTTTTAATTATGTTTTGTGCAACTCCTGATGTGGCGAATCCTCTCTTAATCAAAGAAAACGATTGTGACATTTTATGGATGTTTTGAACAGTAACGATATTGGTATTAATTAACAGACACGATTAACTTTTACTCTTCACCGGGCGCGTTTGGATTGCGAACGAACGAAAACCAAGAACAAATCTGTACCAGCTGAATGATTAAAATTAAAATGACAGCGAATGAACTTTGGACCTATTTCCGAGGTTCAAAGTGTAAGAAAATACTGATGACATGTGATAGTTAATCGAACTGTCAAATGCTAGAGGAATATGCGATGATATATCAGCAGGCGACAAGCAGTACAAGGGCAACAATACTATTAAAAGTTTTTGAAGAAAAATATCTCTAACCTAACTTTCTTCGTTGATTTCATGCCTCAAACTTTGGCTTGGCACTTTGGTAGTTGGCAGTATTCTTGCATTATTCCATGACATTAAAAACTGAACAACATGAGGTGTCGCTGTCGTACTTTAAAAATCGTCATCAGTTTTGGTAAAAAAACGAAGCAATGTGTTTCTCCCTTATTAGTAAACAACGTAAGCTATTTACTATTTTGCAAAATCAATCAAATTTGAAATGGTTCCTAATTATAGGGTTGGAAAAACTACCCTTCTCCACTTCACCTTGTTTTCATTGGTTTATCCACTATAAATTATGAACGGTAGGAAATTATTGTAATCTATATTCTGGAATAAATTCTAATTCGTTCACTTCCTGTGGAAAATTATTACTTTGTATTATTTGATGCTAACAGAGAACAGTACCGATGCATAATTATTCGAAAAAAAATTCGTACACCGTTGGATAAGTATCGAAGATTTCAAAGAGTAAGAAAAATTATTTTATTGTGATGAAGAGTGTATTTTTTATTGAAGCAATGAAACGAGCACTTCAACTTTGTAATCAAAATAGCTTGAGGCAGTATTGAAACAGGAGAGGTAATATAATATTCGGTTTGTGATAAGGAACATGATATATTCTTTGGTATTTACCCATAAGTAATGACCGAATTCACAGACATACTTATTTTTTAAACATGTGCAAACCCAATTCTTAATAATTTACCCAGACTAGACATAGTCGTTCATTATTGACGGAACGGAACCCGCAAAAAACCTCAGAGAGTTACCTATATTGTAAAACGTCGGCCAAAGGATACTCGAGGACAATAATAAACTGGCGGCCCGCCAAACAAAACGGGTCATAAACCGACCCTTACCCAGATCGGAATGACCTCGGGAACCGAGGGACCAGTCAGCTACGGTCGAATTAGGTAATGGGCGACGCTAGCGCTAGGGAACCGTCGCAGATTTTCCGCGAGACGGAAAAAGGGAGAACTATATCCCTACGAGAGAGATGACAACCAGCCACAGAAGGAGATGGCTGACGACACAGTTAAGTTCAGAGCCCCGGCTCGGGAGGTCGCCCCATCTCCGCCTTCGGAGAGGGCGCCCAGGCCGCGGGACCAGTGGAGTTCCGAATGCAGGCTACAGGAAAATTGACGTCAGGACTCCGGTGTGAGAAGTTGTCCCATCTCCGCCCTTCGGAGAGGCCGACCAGGCCACGGGACAAGTTAACGGTACGTTTCTGTCCAGGAAGGTACCCATCCTCACCCCTCGGAGAGGCCTCCCAGGCCGTCTAACCGCCGTGCTGCAGACTTCAGGCCAGGAAGTTGCTGGTCTCCGCCCTTCGGAGACCAGCCACAATACTCTGCATAGTCATCATAACAGGGAAGTTCTTTTTTTATATGAATACCGCACAAGAGTCCCAAACTGCTCTCAACCGTCTGGAGCCAGTGAGACTACGGCATTCCCAATTGGGGAATGTTGTGAGGCTGAAGGTATTTGGGAGGGGAAGGAGAAGGAGGGGTGGAAGGTGGGGATAAGGGGAAATACCTGGCTATTCAGATCTGGTCACCAAACACGGAGAAAAGCCATTTCAAGCAACTTTTCAATTCTGAATGATGGTGTTTCCCACGGCGATACGGAAAGTATCTTCCACTCTGGAACGTGCGCAAATATACTGTATAATATTTTTAGATGAATTAATTGTGAAACAACACAAATCAATTAACATTTCACTCGTTACTGCAGACACTGCACAGAAAAGTCAAGTTTGCTAAATTAAGGTAACGGTTTGCAACGCGGTCCATTGCGGGACTTTTCTGCGCAGTGTTTCCAGTAGCGAGTAAAAAGTTCGTTCCTCACCGGACCGTCAGAGAGCAGCCTAAGGTCACGGTTTGCCTTACTTTAGTAAACTTGACTTTTCTGTGCAGTGTCTGCAGTAACGAGTGAAATTTTCATTCCTCACCGGACCGTCAGAGAGCAGCCTTACTGTAATCCTCCCATCGCCCAGTGAAATTACTTTTAAGAATACAAACTTTTACATACATTTAAGCAAAGTGAATAGTTAATTTTAAGTACAAAGACTTTACAAGTAGATTTAAGTATGTGACTTTCTAATTATAAGGTTATTTTGTATCTAGTTAAGATTAACTTTAGTTTAAGACTCACCCCACGAATAGCAATAATAAATGACTTATAGTAATTACATTACCAAAAGCGAGTTTCAGTTCCTACCTTTATGCGTTATTTCTAGAATTTTAACCCACCGTAGTAAAGCGGTAATTGACGATACCTATGATATATCCTTTTGTAATACCTATAAGAAATGACCAAATTCACAGACATACTTAGTTTCTAAAATGTGCATTTCAGGTAATGATAATTCCCAGACGAGACCGGCCATAAAATAAATTCGCACAAAGGCTGGCCGAGCCTATTGTTGGTCAAGCCGAAAACGATTGTAAAGTATTACATCGTAAAATAGACCAACCCTTAATTACTATTTTAGAAAGTCGGCAATTCCTTTGAAATTTTATTGGACAGCAATAAAAACCTCAATGTAAATGAGCCGCCCTGCAAAGCGGCCTGCAAAACAATACGGGTAATAAAAAGATCCCTACAGGTAGACAGGCGAAGGGCTCTCGGACGAGAGGACAGTGGGGTTCAGTCTTCCGCGCAAGAAGGGGTTGGCTTGAACTTCCCCCCAGGAAGGTTTCTATTCTCGCTCCTCGGAGAGGCCGCCCAGGTCCTCTGACGACGAGTGAGTTTTACGCTTCCATCCGAGAAGGAAGTCCGATCTCCGCCCTTCGGAGATCTTCGGCAGAGTCGCCCAGGCTCTGTACCGCGAGTGAACCCCCGCTTCCATCCCAGAAGGAAGTTACTGATCTTCGCCCGCCTTTTTGATCACCATCTTTGACCGCCCAGGCCTTATCGCCGCGTTTGTACCTACTCCCGATCCGGAGGTTCTTGGATACCTAGTGCGAGCGCGAGGACTCTGCATACAAAGCAGCCACTGGACCCTGGACAGCCATCAGTAAAGGGAAGTGCCTCTGACTCTCATGATAATCCTTCCACCCTGTCAGCCAAGTGAATCTCTAACTTTAAGAAACAACTTTTTCGTACAAATAAGCCAGTGAACCTCTAATTTTAAGAATACAACCTTTTATGTAGATTTAACGAAGTAATTAGTTATTTTTAAGTACAAAGACTTTACAAGAAGATTTAAGTACTTGCCTATCTAGTTTAATTGAATTTTTATGTCTAATTAAGATTAACTCTAGTTTAAGACTAACCCCACGACTATCAAAATAAATTACTTGTTCTAACTACCTAAGATTGCTTTTCAGTTCATAACCTTTTTGCGTTAATTAGCGTCTTATCAAACAGGGAAAGAGGAAGGTGTTCTCTCTCTTTCTAGTGGATTTTCTACAGATTAATAATCTTTTGAGAGACATTATGAAAATTCGGTGTATTATTTTGAAGCGCCAATAAAAATCGGAAAAAGTGTATAAAAACACCATTTCTTATCAAAATAAGCCGACTTGAGTCCCTACCCATGTAGGTTTATTATATTTGGAGCGATGTAGTCCAAGTAGTGCAACACTTTCTATAACCATAGATAAAAGTACAAAATATAATTGTTGTTTGCTTCGGTTGGTTCGACGTTTTGATCTGTCAGAGAAAATAAAAATATTAATTTTTGTATTCAATTAAATGACAGAGAAATCAGAAAAATCTAAAATGTCTTCACAGACTAAACACATTCCTAAAGATGCTCAAGTTATTATGTCTATAATGAAAGACATGGGTATCGTGGATTACGAACCCAGGGTGATAAATCAGCTATTGGAATTCACGTACAGATATGTGACTTGTATTTTGGACGACGCTAGAGTGTTCGCGAATCATGCAAAAAAGAAGGTCATTGACTTAGATGATGTGCGTTTAGCTGTACAAATGCAACTTGACAAATCCTTCACCACCCCTCCCCCAAGAGAAGTGTTGTTGGACGTCGCGAGAAGTAAAAACATTACCCCGCTTCCATTAATCAAACCCCACTGCGGTTTGAGACTGCCCCCTGACCGTTATTGCTTATCGTCGTGTAATTACAAATTGGTGAAGACTCACGTACCTAAGAAACTTCCCATGAAGAATGCTTTAGGTGGAACTCCGAAGATGAACAACAAAGGAAGCAATCAAATGGTCGTCAAGCGACAGACATTGGTGACTGTATCTAAAACCCAAGCTGTCAATGTTCCCAAGCCAGTGTTCAAATTCAGTTCTGGGAACAAAGTGATTTCCAAACCCGCTCCTAAAATAAGCAATCAACAATCCGTTGTGAAGATGGAGACGGATGACTCTCAGGCCATGAAGAGAAAACGAGAAGATGACGATTATGATGTGCTTTGAGTTATTTAGTTTCATACTAATTTGTGAATTGATTGAACTCAACTATGTTATTGAAGACACATCTCCTGTGTCAAAAATTGATTAGTTTTATGTGTTAATTTTACTTGTGATTTATAAAAATATGTTATAATAATTAATTAGGTCAATAATTTGTTTGTCTTTGATTTATAATTAATAATAAGATGAATCTTTGTTACAATTTTTCATTGAGCCGAAAATTGTAAAGCAATCCTATTGTGAACCTTCATAGAATGAGAAATTATTTTCAAATTAAATTTAAATAAACAACATAAATAATATTATTTCTTATGTGCTGTAAGTTTGGTAAATATGTTTTTTCTTTCCTAATTTTTTCCCGCTGATAGTAATGAATTCTTTATTACTAGAACTAAATTGAACAGAAATGTTCATATAAAATACACTAGAAGAGTACTTTTCTAGAAAGGAATAAAATTAAATTGAGCTCATTTGTTTATTTTGTGAACACTTTATTTTTTTTTTATGAGAGTTTGCTGGAACTCTTGTTTACCAAGCAAGAGTTCCAACTGCTCCTAACAGTCTGGAGCCAGTGAGACTATGGTTGTGGGGCTGAAGGTAGTGAGGAGAGGAAGGAAGTGGGGCATTACTTTTTTACATTTATTCCACACCTAGGGAAACGAGGGAAATAATTTCCCTGCAGGCTTATGTCATCTTTGGGGATGCTGTGTGGAGGGTTTTTGGAGGATAGGAAGGAGTAAACATTGGTCTTGAAAAGACCCATGTTGTAGGAGGGAAGAAACACAGATGCCGGCAGATCGTTCCGCAGCCGAGCTGTTGAACACGAGAACGAGTCGTAAAAGCGACCTGTTTTCAAGGGACAAATGTCAACCGTGTACAAATGTTTGACGTGCGTTTGGCATATTTCCTGACTGCACCAGTGCCGAAGGGATCAATGACGCTAGTTCCTTAGAGAATCTCCCATTGAAATACTGGTACAAGAAAAACAGCATTCCCACCTGACGTATCTGCTCCAAAGATTGCAAACCGTTTGATAGGAGAATCTATCAAACAGACCACCAATTTGTGCACAGAGTCTAAGATTTTTTTGAGATATTTTGGGGCTCCCGACCAGAGGTGGCTGCCAAATTATATACTGGAGCGCACTTACGATTTGTACAGGGTCAGCAGTTGTGTACTATTAAAGGATCTGCAGGCCGTGTGCAGTAGTACGCCCAGCTTCTGGGAGGCTGACTTTACTCTGGCTTCGATGTAGCCCCCATACCTAAGCTGATCACCAAGCATATCAATGGAAAGCTTGTTGGGAGAATCGCTTTCGTTAAAGAAGACTAGATTGTCATTTCTATCCCTTTTAGATGTAATCAGACATGACATTCCAGGCACTGCCCCCAAACATGCGTCACATATGCGAGACGAACACTGGCGGTTCCGCCGGAATCCATATTGTCGGTCGTTAATAATATTTCTTCTCAGGGTATGGGAGCTGTTTGCCATTAATCACATGTTCCATCACCTTGGACAGAACTGATGTGATCGCTTTGGGGCGGTAATTGACCGGGTTGGAGCGGTCACCTTTCTTGGATTTGGGATGAATGATCGCTTTTTTCCAACCAGAGGACACAGATCCACACTTCAGGAACATTTTAAAGAGATTTGTCAAAATTGGAGTGATTTCTGCACCACACCTCTGCAATACCAGGGCAAATATTTCATCAGGCCCAATAGGTTTATTAATATCGAGCCTCCGTAAGTCTTGGAGTACATCTGGAGCCGGATCCTCAGATTTTTCATATAAAAACAGCAGTGGGGAACCGATGACAGGATGGTGCCTTAATCATCGAGGGCCGAGTTTTCAGCCTACATTTTCCCTAAATTCTGGTAAGAGGTGGCAGACTGAATTTGCAGGAATTGCAACCAATGGAGCCCGCTAGCGACCAGAATGCTTTGCTGCCATGCGGGCAGGCAGCTAGCTTTTTGTTGATCTCTAGGTCGTGCTCAAATTTTGACCTATTGATGATTCTTCAATCTTCAAAGCACTCCAGGGAAAGGCACCAGCCTATATATCTGAACTATGTGTCTGACAAAACCCAGGTGATAGACAGTTTTCTTTGAGGTCAGCAGATTTCAATGCTGCTAACCGATTAGTTGAACCCTCTCGGTCAAATAAACCCGTGTGCTATGATTGCGCTTTTCGTATATCCGGCCCGGTCATTTGGAAGAAGCTTCCCCCAAATATTGCTAACATCCAAATTTAGCAGAGTTCAAACGGGTATTAAAAATAAAATTATTCAAAAAATCCTATCCGATATAAAACATAAATTCATGTGCGTAGAAACAGAATTTCAGGACATTAGTTCTGTTAATCCTCCATAGCTTATTTAGTTGGGGTTGTCTCCCCTAATTATTTAATTCCCTTAGTATCCAGTCAAAAACCATGTATATATAATGTCATATAATTTTATCTTGCTCTGTTATTTGTACCTACGTGATATTTTATTATTTACACCCTTAGCTTCTAAATTGTTATATTGTAACAACTACTCATGAATATTTTATGTCATAGTTTTAATTTGCATATATATATTATAATAGATATACTAGGTAGTATATCTGTTATTTTACAATTATATTAGGTTAGGTTAGTTAGTATAAAGCGCACTTGAGGTGAACCTTCACAAAACTGCGCTATGGAAATTTACTCTTATTATTATTATTATTATTCTCTTGCTTTCCTTTACCAATTTGTTATATGCTAATCTGTTTTCTGACATTCGAGATGTGTTGTAGGCTCGGTAAGCTGCGTTTTTTCGTCGAACTGCTTTGGAGCATTGTCGACTGAACTACCGCTTTGACCCTACACCAGTTTGTTTAACGGTGGATTGAATGAAGCCATTCATCGCAGATGTGATGACTTCACCAATTTCCTGGGCGCATCTGGAAATATCCAAAGTCTGAAAACAGACAGCTGACCATGGAAAAGCATTAAAGTGACCCCGCAGACCGAACCAATTTGCTGACCTATAGCATCACACTTTTCTCTTCAGCCTCTCGATTGGCTGTCTGAAGTTAGTAGGAATTGATGTCATCACCAAGCAGTGGCCGGACGATTCTAAAGGAGCTGTGACATCAATCCCATAACCATGTGACTCGAGCCAGTTCGAGTCCGTTGAACGTGAGAACTTCAACCACGGTTAATTATGAACATTGAAGTCCCCCAGAATAACAAACTCAGTCGAAGGGTAGCGGGATAATAGATTATCAATAGATTCGCTCAAATGTTTAAATACACACATAAAATCTTGCCGTACTGGCAAGATTGACATACATCCACATTACATTGAATATGGAGTTTTCCATGCTCAACAATCGCACACAGTTGACTTCAGCTCGGCTATACTAACAGACACCTCCTTAAAGTGGCTATTCAGATCTGGTCACCAAACATGGCTAAACCCATTTCAAGCAACGTTTTGATATTGAAATTATCTTCCATTCTGGAACGTGCTGCAAATATACTACATTATATTTTAAATGAATAAATTGTGAAATAACACAAATTAATCAAATAAAATTTACTTGCGCACACCGGGATTTGAACCTCTGGATTCGTAGCCAAGGATCGTAACCACTCAACCACGGAGGCCGTACAACTTACTGATACAGTGAGGTTGTCTCCTACAATAGAATGTCATGTTATTTATAAATATATCATTAATTAGAGCAAGCTGAGAACAGAACTTTTTGAATATTTGAAAAATACTCTAGATGAATAACGGGGATGGCCAGCGCGTCGATCCCAGTGAAATATCAAATAGTTCAATTTTAAGTTTTACCAATTCATGCATAAAATTTGGAAATTGGTCATTGATAGGACACTCGAAAAAATTATGGTGCAGAGTGTCCTCTGACCCACAATCACAGTAAGGCGAACTGACTATATGGAATCTGGCGAGATGACTAAGACATAGGCTTACCATACGTCCCGGTTTGACCGGGATTGTCCCGGTTTCAAACACGGGTCCCGGAGTCCCAACCGGTTTAGATTTTGTCCCGGTTTGCACGAGCACTGTCTATTTATCTATTCTGTTGCACTGCGTCAGTGGCTGGCGAATCGGGCAAACGGCGGCGCACGGCGCAGGCGGGTGGTGCGTGGCCTGGCAGCGTATGCGGCCACCCCTGCCCCCCGATCCACACATTGCCGCTCTCACTCTTTCTATCGTGGACCGAATGAGCGACAGTTTACGCTTACCGCGTGCAGTGTAAATACGTTTCATTTATATTTGCAATGACAGAGCAACGCGTAATTCATTTGCCATAGTTAGTTAAGTTATTTGAACCCTAAAGTTTTAAAATGCCGAAAAGAAATTGCAAATTTACGGATGATCTGCAAAAAGACTACCCATTTATAAAAAAGCTTTGTGGTGAAGATAGCAGAGTGAAGTGCCAGCAATTTGTCTCAGAATTTTCTATTGCACACGGTGGGCGAGCGGATATTAAGGATCACTTGAAGTGTGCGAAACACAAGGCTGGCTGGTGTGATGGCGACTGCAAGCAATTCTTCTATTAAAACATTCTTTAAAAATGATGATCCAATTCAAGATGATTTAATTATTATGGCCAAAGAGGCCACTTTTGCTTACCATACAGTATGCATGACATGAGCTTCAAAACTTCTAATTGTACATCTAAATCGATCTCAAAATTCTTTGAGCCAAAATTAAAATAAATGCAAAGCAATAATTTTGAATGTGCTGGCACCTTTGTCTGTAGAAGAATTACATACTGACTTACAGAAGACGCCTTTCGTAAGTGTTACTAACGACACTTCAAACCGAAAAGAGGTACAATTAGCGCCTATTGTTGTTAGATATTTTTTACTATTGGAAGGTGTACAAGTAAAACTGCTGGATTTTGAATCTGTTCATGGTGAGACATCGGAAATATTGGCTGAAAAAATAATTTCAACATTGCGTCGTCACGAGATTGACAGAAAACTAACTGCATTTTGTGGTGACAATTGTAACACCAATTTTGGAGGTGTAAATGGAAGAGGACAAAATAATGTTTACAGCCGGCTTAAACTAGAGCTTGGCGTTAATATTATTGGCATTTGATGTGGTGCACATATTGTGCGCAATACACTTCAAAATGCCCTGGATGGTTTGCCGATCGAAATTGAAGCTCTAGTTTTTTTTACATGAATACCGCACAAGAGTCTCAACTGCTCCCAACCGTCTGGAGCCAGTGAGACTATGGCATCCCCAATTGGGGAATGTTATGATGCTGAAGGTATTGGGGAGGGGAAGGAGAAGAGGAAGAGGAAGGTGGGGAAATACCTGGCTATTCAGATCTGATCACCAAACACGGCTAAAAGCCATTTCAAGCAACGTTTCAATTCTGAATGGTGGTCTTTCACCAGGGCGATACTGAGTATCTTCCACTCTGGAACGTGCGCAAATATACTATATATTATTTTTAAATCAATTAATTGTGAAACTACACAAATTAATTAAATAAAATTTACTTGCGCACGCCGGGATTTGAACCCGCGACCTTCGGATTCGTAGTCGAGAGCCTTACCCCTCGACCATGGAGGCCGTCAGTTGTGAAAATTTATAAATATTTTCCCGTTCGAGTGACTCAATTGAAGGAGTTCTGTGAATTCGCGGATGTGGAATATATAAAAAAACTGGTAAAGCATGGAAGCACCAGATTTCTTTCTCCGTTGCCGGCAGTCGAAAGAATTTTAAATATACTCGAAGGCCTGAAGTCATATTTTCTTTCTCAGAATATTGTCCACGTGCAATGCGAGGCTTTTTTGAGAATGACGTAGGCGAGATATATATTTGGTTTGTAGACGGACAACTAAAAAATTTTAACAAGACTGTGCTACTTATGGAAAAAAAGTAAAGCAAGCGCAACAGACATTGTTTTGGAGCTAAAATGACTGAAATGTAATATGCAGGAAAGAATGGATAGTAACTTTGTGCCGCAAAAAGCGAAACAATTTTTGAGAAAACTCGACAGCCAGGATAATGTTAGTAGATTTATGACAGAAGTGGCTGGATTTTACAGACGGTGCATTTCTTACATAGAATTATGGGAAAACAGTTTCGGTAGCGCCAAAATTTTTACATGGATTGGACTACATCATGTACTAAAATGGGAAGAAATAGAGAGATCTGAAGAAACTATAAACAAAATACACCAATCAGATGATCGACAGCAAATTAATACTGATAGTCTTTTTGATGAGCTGTCACTCGCAAAAACTTTTTTGCATCAAAAAATGAAGAATGGAGTTTAATGACGACCCAAACTGATTACGTGGATAAATGGGTCCAATTATTCAAACATTTTCACAAGCAACACATTGATGCACCTAATCTGATTAAATTTATAGAATATATTTTGTGCCTACCCGGGAGTTCAGCGCCTTTGGAGCGTGTTTTTTCAATAATTAATCACATTTGGTCGAATGGTCGCGGCCGCATGCTGGAGTCTACTGTACGAGAGTTACTGTACTGTAAATTAAATTTTGGCATTACATGCAGTGACTTTTATGAAAAAAAATGACAGAATATTAAAAACAATTCACTCCAGCGAAAAGTACAATTGGCACAAAACTAATTACTTAACTTTAAATAAACAACTTTCGGCATTCGATTTATTGTTTTTTTTTCCTAGCTGTCCCTCCTGTCCCGGTTTAGAACTTCATAATTATGGTAAGCTACTAAGACAAGAAGTGTGACCTAATCTCATTCGAGTTATGGAGGAAATATATTTTTTTGGCATGCAAGTGTATTTATGAAACCAGGGCTTGACAGAAATAAACGGTTGTATTAATGAGTACTGATGACCTTTTGTTAGAGAAGCTATTTTCCATTCAGAGGACCATTGGAGTTTGTATTTACTTTTTAGAACAGGGAAATAGTCTCTAACTGGAACAGGAATATCATTTACCGTAACGGACCGTGAACAGTGGCTTTCTTAGCAATGGTATCTGCTATTTCATTTCCAGTAATACTTAGGTGTCCTGGAATCCAAGCCAGGACCACTGACGCATGTGATAGTGAAATGGAATACAGGAGGTCTCTAATAGAGCAGATTAGGGAATCGCTATTGGAATTGAGTGGGGATGAATATATTTTTTGTAGTGAGCTAAGCGAATCTGAAAGAATGAGGGCATTTCTAATATTGTGCGATTTGACAAGATGCAGTGCTTCTATGATAGCTATGCATTCAGCCGAGAAAATGGAGTATTCTTTGGGAAGTTTGAGAGGGAGACTCACCTTCCTGTGTGGAACATACACACTGGCCCCGCAATGGGAATCCTGACTGAGTTTGGAACCATCTGTGAATAATTTTATATAGTTTGGCCAAATGTTTTCAATAATTTTGTTAAATTCTACATTATTTGATTGAGCTAAATTGCTTATATATTTTTTGATTATCTATAAACTGGTGAATCTTGGGATAGAAAGTAAGGGTTTCATAGGAATACGAGTATAAGGGGTAAGAGATTCATTACGATAGATGTTGGTGGGTATATCCAGGAAAGAGTTATAGCAGTCATAGAAAAGGGGGGGGGGAATGTTTTTCCAAAATGGATTTGAAATAACATCATACTTTAAAGACTGAAGTTTAGGAATCAAGGGATGGGATGTTATCGAGCATGTTTGGAAAATATATTTTTCTGCTAAACATCGACTTTTTATATGCAAGGGGGGGTTCGCAGCATTCTACTTGTATTGAGCTGATTGGTGAAGATTTCATTGTTCCTAGAATAAGACGAAGAGACTTTGACTGGATCTTATCTAATTTATAAGAATTTGAAGAAAATATTGAATCAAACAGGCAAGATCCGTAATATTATCTCATGATATAATTACAAACGATATCAGTTGATTGCCACAAATTTTTTTATCAACTTGTCGCTCCTAGAAAAAAATGTATAACCACCCCTGATATAAGCTGTCAAAATGTTGTTAAGGGCATATGATAGGAGATTGATAGAAAATAGGAAACATTGACAATATATTACTACCGTTCGTATGCCATTCCCAGACTTGATATTTTTTTACACCAAAGAATGGACTATTGTTTTTCACTTCATATATTTTTTTTCGCAATTAATGTAGCCATTTATTTAAATTAATTAAACTTATTAAACTAAACAATTAAACTTTGATCCACAATGACAACCACAATTGCACCTTTGATGCCGGTTTATGACGTCAATAATGACTTAAGACAATACTTTAAATTTAAAATGCATAGGTAATACACACATCTTTGACATAACGGCTTCTAATAATCATTATGACATTTATTGACAGTAACAATCAAATAAATATTTAATTTCGCAACAATTTTGAACGATCGCATCGCCATTCTCATCATTCCGCGTGAGAAGCCCGCAGTGAATGCACTGTGACTTTACGCTGCTCCAATTTTGGCTTTATATACGAAAAATACTATTCAAACGCTTTGTATAATAGTTAGAAAGGGAGCATACCGATCCACTTAATTCTCACCGGCCGGCCAATAAGCATGTGATGTCATGGTTCATAATATGACTAGTGCGGCCGTAGACATCATAAGCACAGCAGTATCCGTTACTGTTTACTGCCATTTGTCGTGACTCATAACGTCATGGGTATACGTTTTTCCTAAGATCACTTTGAAAGCTCATAACTTTGTCATTTTTATCGAAAAACTAATTTTATTGTCGTTATTAAGAGGAACGGCTGCGCGGCCTGTTGCATACAAAACTTAATTAAATTAATTATTAATTAATTTAAATTAAAAACGACTAATTTACGTTAGAACACAAATTTATCATACTTAATTTAAAATACCAAAAGATGTTTTTTATTTTATTTAAGTAGCAAATGTGACAATTTTAAACAAAAATTTCCATAAACCCGCAAATAATTTTCAAAGTTGCCTCTAAAATCACGAAAAATTGATTTCTTTAATGGTCTATAATTCATAATTTAAAACAAAAATAAATAAAATGCTTCTAATCCGTACTAGATATTTATAATAACTTTAATTTAAAAAATATATATCACTCAATCAAATAAAACAATCAATCTTTGTTTTCACCACATTTATTTTTCACGCCTACCGGTTTCGGAACAACCGTTCAATCGTCAGGGAAAAGTATATGACGTTGGAATGGTTGTTTCGAAACCGGTAGGCGTGAAAAATAAATGTGATTAAAACAAAGTTTGATTGTTTCATTTGTTTATAATGGATAACCAAATTGTGATGGCTTCATACAATAGTATAAAGATCATTCAGTTTGGGTGGGTATTTTAGCCTCAAATCCAAAAGTAAGTTTTGTATGAAATAGGGCGCGCAGCCGTTCCTCTCAACTCTTTAAATATAATGCACTTCCATCAAAATAAAAACAAAATAGGAGACAACCTCATTTATTGAAAAGAAAAAGCCTTCTTACTTAATTTGTCTTGGCTCGATTCTAACTTGAAATCAAAGTTCTTTGCAGATAAAATCTCTGACAGATCGGGTCCAGTATTCAAACCTGGTGAAGTGCAATTTCAGATTATACAAACTACATGTATTTTTCATGTTTTACTCAAATTATGTTATATTATATTTGCACTTCACTCCAGTGAAAATGGAATTTACTCTCAAGTGTCTTCCTGGCGATGACCAATCAAAACGTTGCTCGACCTGGCTTTACCTATCTTTAGCATATAATCTGAATCATGTTGTCTTCATACTCACTGACTCATTTCCTCATGTTTGTTGTTTTGGGTAAAAGGGTAGTTGATAAATATGGAGAGTAAATAAATAAGAATCTTTTTAATTAACTAATTTATTTTAAACATCAATGTTTGGGATCCGTCCATTTACAATGTTGTACATTTGTTTATTTCTAAAAGTTAAACATTCCATTGCGTAATCAAGTATTAAAACAAAGTGATAATGGCTCATTCCACAAGTTTATTAATTTCCATCGACACACTTTCAAACAAATCTGAAAGATATTTCTAAAGAAAGATAAAGTTTATTCATGCAGATTGACAGATGAAGGTCTACGCCCACTTTAGCGTGTAATGCACTTATAACCAAGATACGGTATCCTCTTATAAGATAAGGGAACACGTGGCCGTACAGTTGCCACGACCCGTACAAGTTACATCACACAAGCCATGCCACGCCTACAAACCATTATGGACTGTTGTTCAAAGGAAATTAATTCATGAAGTATAACAAAGGTCAAGCTAGATTCCTTATAATTACGATGAGATATATATTTATTAGATTGGACAACTTGGACGTTCAATTGCTAGATGTATCAAAATGTTTCTCACAGGCATGATTTTTGAGTATTAAAAGTAACTTATATATGGTTAACCTTTAATAATAATCATTATACTACTTTAATATGAAAAAAACTGATAAAAATTTTAGAGTAAAAAGATTTCATCCATATGTGTAGAAATTGAGCAATATCATTTCTGTTCATATGGAAAAAGAGGATTATGTAATTTAAGAAGCCATTAGATATTCTCCTTATGGAAGCTTGTTTTTTTTAAGCGATCCAACATCATTTATGGAAACAAACGTGAGTAAAGAAGGATGAAAAGAAATCTAATTAGTCACGTCAGTGATTGGAATGTGAAAATATTGTGTACATTTGTACTTCTAATGGAAATATGTATGTTTACAATGCCAATAGCGAGCTGTCTACGCTTATATCTAAATCTTCCCGCAGCCCAGAGGACACGGACAGTAGGTATTCCCTACGAAGCCATCACAGCCCCATACTGCTCTAGAAGATGCCCAGCCGTGTTGCAATAGTGACTAAAATGTGGCAACACAAAATCATGAAATTATCGGTCATTGCGAGGGTAAAGTCAAAGGTTATTTGAATTGGGCTAATTTACACAAGCGTTGTGGCCATCCTATTCCTGTCCATAGTCATAAATTTACAATTATTATTATTTATTTACAATATTTTTATCGGCTAGTAAAAACTACATAAAAATAAATATGATTTCCCACAAAAGTTCTCCTGTCACCTAGATTATTACGGAGCAGTCAGACTGAGAGAGAGTCAGTCAGAGTTGATTGGAACAAATCGTAATAATGCGCGCGACAGGGATAACATACATTGCTTGTGGAAATCCAGAACTTATCAAGTTAACAACTCGCTTTAATGTTATAGATGTCGCTCAAAATAAATTACATAACAAATATATATAAAAAATATCCAAAATTCGGGATATTAAAACTAGGGGGGCTACGTTATACTTTCAGCACAAACACTCACCTGAAGACAAGAAGCTTGCCTCATGCAGACTCAACTATTTATACACTTAATGTGGCCTTGTTAGTTTAACGACAAACAGCAAGGCAAACTTTCAGACTTACAAAACAATGCATTCTTTATTCAATCCTAGCTCGTATTACAAAATACTTACTTCCATATTCTAATAGAGTTTCAAATACAATACATATTCACATCCGTCTATTTATTATTGAAAGTCTGTTAACACTAATTTAGCATGCACTCCTCGGAGGTATCTAAATTATTCCAAAAGGAAACCTGAATTGTCATCGACTTGCAGCATAGCTCGAAAACCTATTTCACATTCATATTAATATTCCGTATCAAACTATCCAAAAATAATGTTTAAGCTTTGTTTTATCTTCCATTCTTTAGTGAGGAATAAGAGCAGTCCTATTACAGGCTCCTGCCGCTGTTCTGTTCATACAGCTTCACACCCGGCAAGCTCCCCGAGGTAACGGAACACGTATACTTGCCTAGCCAGAGTGAGCTCACATTACTGCAAACAGTACTGAGAGTAAACATATTGGAACGGACTGGCATTTGATAATGTGGTACAATCTATCAATTATTACGCTGTTACTATAATTATGTTAAAATATTTTGTAACTTTATATACAAACTTGAAAAATAAACAAATACCTTATCGTAAGTTTAAAAAATGTACACTTTATTTACAATAGGGTTTGATTGTTTTAATTAGTTTTAAATCCACTTTAAGTTAATAATTATGACTTATGCACAATTTTCAATCAAAGGGCTAATGCCTCACTAAAACCCAATGTCGAGTTGTCAATCTTTATCACATTAAAAATGTAATTGTCCTTTGTTCTCGCATACGGTTGCCAACAAGTACTTCTGACAATCTCCTGCCACTTCCACTATTCAAATGTTACATAAAGCACTTCTGAACATTTCAACCGTTCATTGGAATCTTCGCAACAAAGAGGAATACATAGATAGATAACAAAATATTAAATTTATTTGAACTTAAGGAAAACCTTTACAGTTGCAATTAGAACACTCAATAGTGGATGATCTGTAAGATAAACTTGATAAAAATAACAGTTTCTGTAAATCTGCATTAAAATAATTTTCCATTCATGAGACAATCCATCACCGTACGTATGTATTTTACTATTCTATGAATTTATCTCATTAGAGGTAAACTACTGTGTATTTATAATAATTATTAGGTAATATATTCATAGATGGCTGTGCTTTCGTATTGTAAAAAAACAACGAAATGAATATATCATACTTCTATTGTGTAGTTCCTTAACAATATGTTTACAAATTGCTTTGTTTGTGTGATCCCTAGTTGAACTGGTGTATGGCGGGGACCAAGTGACTAAGTGCTTTCACCAAACACACCGAGTTAAACAAACTAAAGTTTTGATGTTGTTTTAAATAACTAAGTAAAAAATGATGGTAAAACAGACTTGAGTAATTCATCGTTAAAATTGCAAAAGTACATTTTTTACCTAACTTAGTGTCTTCTCAGTTTTGATTGGTGAAGCAGGCGTAAAACAACTGCATTTAAATTGATATTAGGTATTTTTTAATATAACTTAACTTTATTATTCCATAAGCCTATTTAGAGATTTCTAAAACATATTACACGATATCTGACATTATTAATTTATGTTTGTGTAATAGGTGACGGGAGACCGCGCCCTCGAGGTGAACGGCACTATACAAATTATCCAATTATTAATATTATTATTATCATTAGAACTTTAAAAAAATAATATGGGCAAAAGTTTGTCAACAAGTTAAATAGAAAAACCACTTAAAATAACAACTGGGGTATTGGATACAGAGGATTGTAAATAATGCTTTATTTTTTACTGTTACATACTGTTTTTGTAATAAATGTATTTTTTTATTTAAAATGTAAAAAGGTACATAATATACATATATTATATAATCCTATTACAGTATTTGAAAAAAAAACAACACTGTAAAGTGAACTAATTTAACTATTAAATATATATTTACTCATATTGCCCAGAGCCTCTTCAAATATTGTGTTACACAATTTTCGTCATAATTCCAATAAAATAAAAGGAGTTCCAAACATCTCTTGTTCATACTTAACTAATGCGTGAAATTAATAATATTTTAGAGAATTTATTAAATTATTATTCAAAGAGTTCCTTTTTAGAAATTGCATTTAATTTTAAAGTAATCCAGCTGGAGCAGAAGATGTCTTCAAATAACATGGAAATAAATTAAAATTTAAAAAAGTTAACAAACCAACATAATGTAAAAGTAAATACGCCCTACTCTTATTTTAAAATATTGTGAAATTATGTGATAAAATTTTGAAAAGAAAAAAATATTTAATAGAATTATAAAAATTAACAAATCTAAAATTCCATCAATGAATCGGCAGCTCTCCCACTTTTCGCAAGTTCTAAAATGAAAGCATTGTTGAATCGATGCCAACTATGCATTTATAAAATAATAATTAAATTGCACAATTACTCTCTCAATAATCTTCAAAATAATTGAAAATCACAAATAAATACTCATCCTCGACTCGACAGCCATCATGAACCAACCAGTTAAATAAAATAATGATTCCAAACAGGTCAGAGTTAAAAAGTGTTTAGTAAAAGCAAAGTTGTTCAAATTGAAAATTAGAAGATCAACTCTCGTTATCAAATTCAGTACCGGTGTCAACAAAATACTAAATAAAACAAGTGAGGTTGTCAGCAATGGCATCGGTTGTACAAAGTATGTAGATTGGGGTTGGTTATAATTCAAAACTTTACTACGGGAGGGACTCTTCTCTAAACATTGATGCTTCAGTAAGCAGACCCATACTATTCAATAGACACGAATAACGGTTGCAAGTATTAATCTATTTCATTAATCAAAACGAGAGGAAAAATGCGGTGACAGTATACAATACAATATAATTTATCCTTTACAAAGAAAACACTTAATCGTAGGAGTTAGTCACGTAAAAGGGCAGTTTGCGCTTAATCTTATACCAAAGAGCGTCGATACGTGATAAATGTAATAAGGAGGAATTAGTGAAGGAGCGCCTAAGCGGGCACGTCGGGCGGCGTGGCGCTAGTGGTGGGCTGCGGAGCCGCGTTGTGCTGGGCCTCGTACTCCATCACCTCCTGGTAGATCAGCTGCTTCCACTGGTCCACTGTGTGCTCCCTCTCGTCCACACTGTGGTCGTACGGGCCCGGGGCCGGCTACCAAACAACACACAGTATAAGGCATTGTCTAATGCAACATGAGAATGTGCATGTACATGTAAGGATCAGACTTAGCTAACATTTAATATATTCAATTGATCTTATGTTGAAGGATTTTATATTGTAAAGAACAAGACAATTCATTTGTAAGAGCAAATGTGGGTTACTATGACTTGAGTTAGCAGATATCCAACCAATGGGATAGAAAATGGTCATATTTGAACCTGAAAGAAAATACTATAAGTAATAATCATTATATTATGACATAAAAAATAAATTAAAAGAGAAGAAAACACTCAAAAACTTAACTTCATAACCTGATGCTGTTGATTCGAGGTAAATTTTTTTCAATAAATTCAAAGTGAAAAGTTCTCTCGTTCAGCTCTAACGAGGAACTTGTGAAACAATCAATAATTAAGTGCAATCGCAAAAAAGTGGACATATTTTAAAAGATATGAATGAATAATCTGAAAATCTTCAGATTTAGCCACAATGCCCGTTATGAGGCAATTATTGCCAATGATAAATGACAGCTTGAATACGTGAGGAACTAAATTCAATGAAAACTAAAAACTAAATGAACTTAAAACAATAAAAAATTTGTAAAAAATAATAAAATTGTAAGCCTAATGACGGTGCTGACATGATATTAACTAAATGAAACACAATAGCTTTGTGTCCATCACTTTTTACATGAATTAATTGCTACATTGGCTTAATTTTGATTTAAATCATTCTTTTTATTAATGATTGCTCTAACAAATAACCTTGTATTTGTATTCTAAAGGCTAAAAGAACGGTTCTTTTACAAAATCATTAAATGTCTTTGGTGTCTAGACAACAAAAGGTAAAATAAAATAAAATGGAAATGAAACAAAAGTTTGTAAATAATTATATGAATATAATTTGACAACTACTAAACTTACGAGTGAGGCTGGAGTGGCAGTAGACCTATAAATAATACTCACAGCATTGACTTCTCCCTCATCATACCACACGTTAATGTATGGGTGTAGGAGAGCATCGTCCACCGATATCCTTCGCTCGGGATCTATCACCAGCATGCGTGACAGCAAGTCACGTGCTTGAGAGGCCTGCACACAATGGAACCATTAAACACAATACAACATCCTTCATCCTCACTTCAGGGCGTAGTCATCATTCATTTGCACTTACGGCTCTTAGTCCTTTGGGCTACAAATTAGCTACATTGCATGGTACAATATGAAATATTGCATGAAATAAGTAATTCATTTATTATCTATTCTTGCGGTAAATTGCTGCAAATTCAGCACTAGATCAGCAAGCCATCCAGAAATGCCATTTTATGACAGTGTAAAAATAATTTTTATTCCTATTTATGGAATGGTAATTGTATCACAGCAAATCTTAAATGCTTTAAATTGCTCCCTATATCTGTAGTGCGGTTGGTTTTCAGCTGTAGTATTTATAATCCATAATAAAACCTCTATTATATGTATAATTAAGAGAAAAGAGTTGGTCATAGAAACTAACGGTACTCTGGACTCTGATGGCCTAAAATAATAATGATGGGAAGTGATGTACGTACCTTTAACCTATTGTGCTCATTGCTGTCGGATGGGAACAGGACATCCGGGAATAGGCGGTCAAAGCTATAGCCCGAGTAGCGTGGTCTGTTCTCCACGTAGTTGCGCACCGTGGGCTGCAGGCGAGTCATGAACTGGGTGGAGGGCGTGCCCAATTGTTCTGCAAACAATAAGAATAAATGGTTAAAGAACAATATTAAAAAATACATAACTCAAATACTAAAACTCAAAGCCAGGTGTCTTAATCACTAAAATAATGGCCCCTACACATGTGCGTACACATTTTGAAATTTAAATTAATTTAATTTTAAGAAATTTAAATTCGTTTCATTTGAAGAATTTCAAATATCCAAGTTCTTTTCACGGCCTTTAAATTTTCTCATATAAATACTTTTTGTTGTTGTCTTCATTGATGAAATTTTGACTAGGAGTTACAGTAAGTGGCTAATTTGAGTAAACAAATTGTTAGTAAATTGACAGTGACATACCAAAAGTGGAGAAACTCACCAATAATCTTATTCCACTGATCAATGTGATCTGTTCCCGGGAATAGAACTCCTCCCCTTATCATCTCCCCCATGATGCAGCCCACTGACCAGATGTCCACATTCTCTGTGTAGCCCATTCCTAAGATCACCTGCAAGTCAACAATTAATAAGTGAAACAATACTAAGATAAATGATATACATAGGATGAATGACCGCTTTTTTATAACCAAAGGGCACAGTGCCAGGGACATTCTGAAGAGCTTTGTCAAAACCGCAGTGAGGAACCAACGGCGGGATGGGACCATAATCATCGAGGGCTGAGTTTTCCGGGAACATTTTCCCTAAAAGGTTGACCTTTTCGGTGGAGGTATTTGCTAGTGAACTGTCGGGTCTGTTAAGAAGTGACAGACTGGATTTGGAGAAATTGTGACCTATGGAGCCTGCTAGCTACCAGAATGTTCTGCTACCATGCGGGCAGGCAGCTAGCTTTTTGCTGATCTGTAGGTTGTGCCCAAATTTTGATCTATTGATGATTCTTGATATTTTCAAAGGGTCACTCACACATATTATGCACCCAATGTGTCGACCTCTGATCTAGATTTAACTTTTAAAGTTATTGCACTTCACTATAAATCCTGTATATCAAGTTGTAGAAGCATCAATGAAAACTAAAATTAGGACAGGAAGTCAGACTTACCTCAGGTGCTCTGTAATATCGTGTGACGACATATGGAGTCATCATGAAAGTGGTTCCAGCTGTTCTAGCAAGACCAAAGTCCAATATTTTTAAGGTACAGTCGCTCTTCACAACTATATTGGACGGCTTCAAATCCTATAAGTTATAATAAAAAATATTTTCATAAGAAGCAATCACTTTGTGGTTTGACATTATATTAGTAAATGAAACACGTTGTTATAAACCACGAATATATTTCGGTGAAAATAAAATATATTCGTGGTTTGTAACGTGTTTCATTTACTTAATACAATAAAAAAGATTAATTAAAATTCAAATATGTTCTAGGAACAAGGCAACTGCATCTCTGTCAAAAATGTTACACATCTATAGAAAAAAACTGATAAGAAAGAGCTAAGTTGGCAGAACCTTTTAAAAAATGAGTTCACAATGGTCATAATTGCCATTGATAATAAAATGGATTCAACAATTATGTGGAAGATAGGAACTTTTATTGTATCTCGAGACATTAAAAAATGAACAATAATTATTGATAAAATGATTAAAAATCTCATTTGATTGGACAGGAATCAATTCATTCCTGTTCAGCATTATGAATCTTAATATCACCTAAACATCGTCTTGATTTTTAAATGAAAAAGCTGCTGGATCCATTGTAACCTTTCTTTATTTCTAATAAATGTGACATGCAATAAAAAGAGTTGTGAGGAGGGAGAACCAGTTGGCTAAATTAGCAGGATGTCTCACCCTATGAATGATCCCTGCAGAGTGCAGATGCTTGATGCCGCACAGCATCTGGTAGAGCAGGTAGCTCATGCGCTCGTGGTCCAAGTCCATCTGGATGACCTGGCAGAGGTTGGCGTCCATCAGTTCCATCACGAGGTACACGTCCTGGAACTCCTCCAGGGACCTCTGCGGCGTGAACGCATTCAGCAGCCCGATAATCTGCAATGTTTTAAATATTCTAATGAATTAATCACAGTTTTTATCAACAGTTCAGAACAGACTTGTCTAGTGGGTGGTGAGTTGTAAGAACTGTAAAAGCGCACAATAATCAAACATTGTTAACTCTAGATATACAAGGTTTTTAAATATTTGTCTACTCGCGAATGAAATGCTGAACTTATATATCTGAAGAAAAATAATTAGTAAAATCCGTACACAAGGTTCCCACACACAAGTTTTCGCGATCAAGAATGTTAGTTTTTTTCAGTAATTGATAACTGAAATTAAAGAATGGCTTAATTTCAAACCCATGTAAATATAAAGGTTTTCGCAAATAACAAGTTTTCTTTTTGATTCCTCGATAAATCTTATTAGAGTTTTAGTGTGATTATTGGATGTGGCAGGTAAAAACACTAAAAGAATCAGTTCTGAACGTTTGCTCAAGTTGAGAGAGCATAGTTGAATTTGGAGCAGTTTACATGGTTATAATCTATTGCAAATAATAACAACAGTTCATTGAATAGCTTACATTTTTATGGTTAACGAGCTTCATGAGTTTGAATTCCCTATACGCCCTCTTGGCGTGTGTGACATTCTGGAATGGTCGGGACAGCTTCTTGATAGCCACATTCTGTTGCGTCACTGTATCGTAGGCAGCACTGCAAATATACACAATCAGAATTAGTATAGATTGTAGGGCATTTAACTGGTTCTCTCGGCTCGGTGCCAGTTTAAGCTGAAAATTAGATAAATGAAAATAAAAATTGAACAACCATGTAGCTCTAATGGACATACAATAATGCGAGTTACATAATGCTGGGTTATATAGGAAGTTAGCAATTATTACATAAAATTATAATGGTATATTATATTATTGTCCTCATAAGATTCTGTTAAGCGTTCATTGGCTTATTAATAATGGCATGCGCATACATACATAAATAATAGCACAGCATTATGTATTGTATATTTTAATATAAATTTTGAAAATGTCATGATATAAAATGGGTGGGGGAGATAGAGAGAAGGTCATTAATTTAGACGAAGCGTACAAAAAATGGGTGGGGGAGATAGAGAGAAGGTCATTAATTTAGACGAAGCGTACAAAAAATGGGTGGGGGAGATAGAGGGAAGGTCATTAATTTAGACGAAGCGTACAAAAAATGGGTGGGGGAGATAGAGAGAAGGTCATTAATTTAGACGAAGCGTACAAAAAATGGGTGGGGGAGATAGAGAGAAGGTCATTAATTTAGATGAAGCGTACAAAAAATGGGTGGGGGAGATAGAGAGAAGGTCATTAATTTAGACGAGGCGTACAAAAAAAAAACAGAACATGAAAGAACTTTGCCAAAAGCCAATTTTCCTCAGTTGATTTGATGAGACGTAACAGAAGAGATACCAACCGCAAACATGCAATGTAACTAACTAACTAACCATCACGCCGTTTCCCCGCAGGGGTAGGCATACACTTCTTGCTTCATTCACATTCATACAACACCTCATACATTCTCTTCTGTTATTCCGACTTCTGACATGGCCCGACTCAAGTATCTGATTCACTTGATCGTACCATGTCTTCCTCGGGCGTCCCAGCTTCTTCTTCCATTCACACTCGCATCATACATTCTTCTTACACTCCTTTCTTCGATCATTCGCTTTACATGCCCGAACCATCTAAGCGTCCCTTTCTTAATCTTACTCATTACGCTTACATCAGCCTCGCATTCTTTACGAATCTCAACATTTTTCACACGATCGTACATGGTTTTATGACACATTCGTCTCAGAGATCTCATTTCTACAACATTCAGTCTACTTTCATCCTTCCTCTGCCAGTTCCATGCCTCACTGCCATACATCAGGGTTGGTATCAGCACTCCATTGTTGATTGCTAGCTTCGCTTCTTTGGATTCAATCTTCCGTTAATGGAGTTTCCGGCATTCACCCTTCTTTCAATATCCCTATCAGTCTTTCCATCTCTCGTAAACATACTTCCCAAATATACAAACACATCGACCTGCTCCAAGTATTCGTCATTCACAACTATATTGCACACTGTTTTCGTACTCTCTCTTTCAAACACCATGACTTTAGACTTACTTACATTCATTATTAGCTCATTCTTCATACATACTTCATTCATCCTAGATATGAGGGACTGTAAATCTTCCATACTGTTAGCAATCAGCACTGCATCATCAGCATACAACAGGCAACATACTTTCAGATTACTCATTTTCGCGCCCAAGCCCACCTCTTTCAATTCTTGCATACAATTATCCATGTATAGATTGAATAACCAAGGTGACATTACACAGCCTTGCTTAACACCTTTTGTGATATCAAACCACTCCGTAAAATCACCGTTTACCCTAACACATGCAACGCTTTCCTCGTACAGAGACGAGATTTCCTGTACGAGATTCGTATTCACTCCATACTTGGACAATACCTTACATAATTTTTTCCTGTCAACTCGGTTGTATGCTTTTTGTAGAAATTTGATCCATACACCCCCTTCCACTCATAAATGCACCTTGCACATCCCATATTTTATCTTTTGTTTTCGTTTGTACCCTTTCAATCAATATCCTACCATACAGCTTTCCAACTGAATTTAGCAGGCTAATAGCCCTGTGAATTCCACATTCCATACAACCCTCACAACCCTCCTCCAATCTAATGGCGTGTAACCCTCCTCTAAAAACTGGTTAAAAAGTTTGCATAACCATGTGAGAATTATACGGTTATCTCCTTTAAAGTATTCAGCAGCAATATTGTCGAAACCAACAGCCTTACCATTCTTCATACATTTAATCGATCTTTTTATTTCATCCATGCTGATTTTGGGGACATTCACGCCATCGTCATTCATACCTGATAATATGCATACCTGCAATGTATATAAACAAAAACACACATTGAAACGTGCTATAAAAAGAATGCAACCGCGTTTACAAAACAGAAGTCCCTTACTTTAGATTACGCTTCAGGTGTTTAGGTTACCCTTTGAAATATGATATGTTGAGAAATGTATACATAAAGTATGTATGTTATCCCGAGAGATTAATAACAAAGAGTGTTAGTAAGTATTTTGTTTATTGTGGTTAGTCAGAGGGGGAGAGATGTTTGACTGGGTGAATGCTTACCACACCATCCCCTGCGCCCCCAGCCCTCGCGGAGACAGCTCTCGGTAGCGCTCGGGAACACGGAACTCCGTGTCACCAAATTGCACACTCAGAAACATATTCCACAATCACAAGCCGAGCCCACTAAACAATACACCATAACCCCCCTTGAAGGTGCAAGCCGAAAACCCGGTTAATACAAGTCCCGTGGGAATGCAAAACATGTGGTCCAACCAACTACGGGCACTTTACTATCCTCCTTAGAGTTCAATTCACAATGCTAACTTCTAGTTCATTTATAGCAATGGGGGCTGTGACCGGATCAGCTAGGAAAAGTGAACAAAACAATAAGAAATGATACAAAACAAATAAAATCAATCAGCCAAAATGTGCATAAAGAATAAATATAAAGTCACTTGAGCCACTAAAATACTGAGCAAAATTACTTAAATAAAATAAAATATTGAAAAGGATAATTTGATAAACTTCATGTGTATTAATTTATCCTGGAAAATTATTATGCTCGTTAATTATATTTAAAGTGTTAATATATTATTATAATATCAAAAATACCTAAATAACATGTATTTCAAGCAAAGACAGCATTATCACACGTATTGTAATTAAAATTATTGTGAAAATGAAATGAATATTATGGTACAGCTGTGTTAAAAAGGGTGTCTGTGGGAGGTTTTAAAGAAAGAAACATCCCTAAAAACACAGAGATCAAAGAAAAGTCAATAATACCTTATTTTAATATGGGTCTGATAATTGAAAATAAAAGAAAAATATTTTTTGTGCTACAAAACAGGTAAGCGTGAAAATAAAGATTAAAATAGAACAAAAAGGTTTACGTAATAAAACAAAAAATATAAAATATATCAGGCAGAAAAGTGGAAAAACTAGTTCAATGTAAAATTAACAAGAGAATATTCATACTTCAATGACTAACAAATTTCTACTGAGTAGAAAATCAGCAGAATACTCCGGGCAAAGAGATGGGTAAAAATAACCAAAGTGATGACAAAGAGGCGCAAATAATTTATTGATAAATACAAAAATAAATATCACCATTTCGAACATGAATAATTTTCTAATTCTGTTGAGTTTTTTGTTTTCTATTCAATTTTATAACGCAATTGACAAATCATGTATAATTTCACAATGGTTATTTTAGCTATCTTCTTTCCAGAGCACTTTAATTTGTTACGATCTGAAAAGCTTCAGTATCGGTTGACATAGAGTGTAACCAGGAGTGAGAGGTGCCTGAGAGACTTACCAGACGATGCCCTGAGCCCCAGAGCCGATGGGCTTGAGGTTCTGGTAGCGCTTGAGGATGGTGAACTTGGTGTCGCCCACCTCCACGGTGTAGAAGTAGGAGTGGCGGGCGGACATTGCGCCGGGGGTAAGCGGCGCCGCGTGCGGCATGCGGCCCGCTCCACACAACTGAAATGTAACAAATAACGTAAGACAAAGGGATTTCTTTTTAACTTTTACCGCCCGTACCGTGGAACTACAATAAAATTAGGAGAATTATGTCACCACCCAGTTGGACGATTATTTATTATTTTGTGAGGCGGGGTTAAGGAGCGATTTGTTAATGCGGATCTTAAAAGGAGCCGATATCGAATGAAGGAGAAGAGACCGATGTTGGTAGCTCTCTCCACATACATGCCGTTATACACAAAGTGTCTCAGAAATCCAATTGGGGGTTAAATCAATACAAAAATAAAACATAAGTTGACAGTATAATTATTTGCAAAGCATTGACCAATCAGGTCAATGCTGTGCAAATAAAACACAAGTTGACGGTATAATTGGTCAATGCTTGGCAAATAAAACACAAGTTGACAGTATAATTGGCCAATGCTTGGCAAATAAAAAAAGCCTAATAATCATTATTCTTTAATCAATCAATAATAATTATTAGTGACATTGATTTTCACTCCATATATTAATTATTTTGGATCCAGATTTAAATGTAACCAAGAGAAATCTAACAATCACTATCAAACCCATACCACATTTGTTAATCAATGCGGATTGGTAAAACCAGTCAATTTTGATGAGCAGGGATTTAATTTGAATTGTAGACGAACAAATGCAATATTGCAAATTCTTATATAAAATCCCAACTAAAATAAAACAAAAAGTGTTTTGAAACTCTCCCGTGCAATTGAAATTTGTATATTTTAATGGTATTCTTTGTTTGATGCTGAAATGCTAAAGCCCAGCTGTCTTTATTTATTATCAATAGATGAAACAATGTAGGTACGAGGTGTGTTCAAAAGAAAAGGTGAATTTTGATTTTCGCGGGCTGTGTACATTCAATTATCGAATTTTTTTTTTGTTATGTTGGTACACATATGTTTATCATATGTTAGCATTAACAGCCATTTTTGATTAGTGGTTTGTTTTTGACAACTGAAAAGGTTAGTCACGTTTTTGTGTGTCAAAATTCACCTTTTCTTTTGAACACACCTGGTACAGCATCATTGTAGCAAGAGTTGGGAAAACAATGACATTGTTTCTATTAGTATTTCTTCGGTAACTTACTTCACAGTCAGTGATATTTGGATAAATAATCTGGCGAATACCATTTATCATAACTTCATAACTCACCATCATATAGCCATTGGCAGTGATGCTACCAACCGAATTTTCGAAATGATGTCCTGTTTTTGGTTGACCATGGTATTTATAAAATTTCAACAGAAATTTGAAATACGTTTTTGTAACAAATAAATAAATATATTACCTGATAACTTCTCACTGAGAAAGATGAGAAGTATCTACGGTATCTTGGTCTTGCTCTGAGTTAGTTGTTTGGGAACATCGTCGACTCGAGTTGCGAAGGTTTGTATCCCGCCTTCGTGCACACTGCAGTCCCCGTTGTGGCGACGCTTGATATGTGTCAACAGTTACGATCACACCTTTGGAAGACTTGACGCTTTCTTCAAACTCGCCCACTAGGTAATGTCACGCCTCACAGCTTGTGTAGATTGAATTGTCTGGAAAGAAAAGAAAAACAGAATTAATAGTAATTTTTTTCTGATGAAATGAATGTTACATACTGTTGATGTTTGATGCAATAATACTTTGACATTTTATACTAAAGGGACATTGTCCACATGTTTAAATTCATACAGCACCCTTGAGGTGATTTTTCACAAAAACGGTGCTATACAAATCATCTATATTATTATTATTATTATTGTTATTGTTATTTTTATTGATATTATTATTATTATTATTATTATTATTATTATTATTATTATTATTATTGTTATTGTTATTTTTATTGATATTATTATTATTATTATTATTATTATTATTATTATTATTAATCTCCAAAACAAATAACAAAAATTTAAGTTAGCAAAATATTTGGATTGTTTGATAGTCAAATTTTTTAGGTCCTAATAGGGTATTGGACCAAAAATTATTCAATTGTAAAAAATATACGTTAAACAACTCTA
>JAHDVE020005702.1:0-37973 GCA_022606495.2 Halesus radiatus
TTTTTTATAACTTATTGAAGTTTGTAAACCTCATTGTAATATGAAAAATCTGAAATCTTTTTAATTTCTGTTGTTTTTTCGGATACGTAGTTCATTTTGGGATGTGTTAATATTATCTTCTTCAATGATTAAATATCAATAATTATTATCGTTTGTTGGCGAGTGTATATATAAGGAATATGAAATGAAATAAATTGTTCTTGTAAGTTTAAAGCTACTATATATTATTGTAACACTAACATTTACCTTATTATTATAAGTTTCTTAAAGGACTTGAGCTTTAAAGCTCATATTCCGTGTGTACATCCGCCACCAAACAATTCATTTCAATATTTAAAAACATTAGGTGCTAAAGGAGTTTTTTTTCTAATTAATTTGCGCCATCTCTGAGCGCGTAGTACGTATCGTTTACCACTAATTGCACTTATCTAATTTGACCATAGGTATATTGAAAAATACGTATATATATATATCAATGGAACGATTACGTTTTTACGAATACCTACGTAATAAATTTATTTTCTGAAAGCTTAAGAAGAATTCAATTACCAAGAATATGCTGAACAGTGAATTTATTTACTTTAATAATTGTTTTACCCAGGTGAACACTGAGGACGTTATAGGTACCGTCTATTCCTCAATTATTCGTACCACGTTTAGCTACGACGTAAATATCCTGGTCATCAAGGATAATGGTTCTGACTGGAGGCATCTGCGATAGGTGAGAGCCCTTAGCCCCTACAGCATCCAGTGACCAGTAGCAACGAACAGACCTACTGGCCACTGTAACCCCGTCTGATGTGGTTCGCCTTCGGGAGACAGGATAGGAATCTCGCTGCACCAACGGCCGCCAAGTATCTCGTGAGTTTTTGCTCGATGGCCGGCTGTCAGATACGTCACCTGAATCTTAATGAGATGAATCCATAAACTACCAGCGGGACCAAAAAACTGATGGCGACTGATGCAAAAGAAATAGAAAGCTGGATATAACATTTTCCCATGAGAAAAATATATAAAAAAAAACAACAACAAAAATATCTAAATATAAATTGAAAGCCTCACATATTTAGAAAAGTGTTAGAAGTTTTTTAGGATAGAATCATGATACGCTTGGATGTTAAAATCAAACGAGTAAAACAGTATTATAAATACGAAGATCAAAAATAAATGAAAGACAGAAAAGTAATCAATTTTATAGGCGGGTATGGGTACTGTCACCCCGGTAACCACTAATTAGATAACCAACATTTCTGCCATAAGTCACCCCAAGTGGTTTGCTACGTTTGGTGACTTAGCGGAGGTGTCCGCGTTCTTGTGGTGAGGTTTGTCCAGGTCTTGAGGATCGATAAGTTTGCCTACAAGCTGCGTGGTGGGCTGGATCGGGAGAGGCTGATTGAGGTACATTCTTTGATCTCTCCAGCCGGACTCAATCCATTGCCTTGCAGCGCAGTGGGAAGGATGGATTAATACGTCCGTCACTCCTGGACATACTGACCCCCCACATTCCTACTATGTGAAAATATTAGATAATGTAAAAAAGAATGCCTAATGAACAAGATTAAGTAAGTGAAAAGGTCGGGGATGCCCCAAGACGGCATGGTACGTTCGAGTGGATCAAAGCTTGAGTAGAGGCATATCAATAGTCTAAATAATAGAAGCGAGTATATTAATGTGATTGAAGCAAATGCATAGTGGTATACATTGTTCTATGACCAAGGAAAGGCTATGTGTAGTTTTTCATTAATGTAATAAATTAGTTTTTAAAATAAACAACATTTGTTTTAAAAACTAATACATAAACCTACATTTTATTCTTCACAGACGTTGGCATTAAAAAATGTTGAAAATGAAGTGTTAGCTTGACTTTTGCAAATACCGCGAAAGTACATTGTTTGTTTCATTTGATATTTGACTTTTCTCCTCCATTAAAAACACGACAAAATGTAGCTAGTAATGAGTGAAAATAAGTTAGATATCTTCAAAAAAATGTTTTTAACATTCGATAATGGAAATAAAAAATTATCATTCAATATTTGAATCGCGTAAAATAGATCGCTAACCAATAATGACATTTGATATTTCGGTGACATTTTTTTCACTTGTTGAAACTTTTTTACAACTAGTCATCTGTTGAGCGGAACTTAATCCACAAAAATCGATTCCTAAATTGATAAATTTGATGGAGAATTTCGTTGGGAAGAGCGTATTTGTACATTTGAACATTGTTGAGGCAAAATTTCGGCGTAACAGTAACTCAGTAGTGTTGAGAAGAACGACCGTGACTGGCGATAATTACGGAATAAGTACCATAATCCAGAATAAAAAGTGTTCTCTCAAATAATTATAAAATTATCACACCTGTTTGACTATTCGTCTTAAGCACATAAGTATTAAAATACATACATGCAGCCCTGCGTACTTTTAACCCAACCTTTTTTATCTCATTCTGTAGCCTTCATCCCGTTTATGTTGGCTGGACGTTACCAAGAAGGAAACTAAATAAGACCCATGCGATATATCGATTCTCGGTGAGACTACTTTTCAGAAACGGTCCATTATCGATTCAGCAGTCTTCATTGTTTCATTTAGGCGAAAAGCATTTCGAACAAGCGTTAACTCCGTACTGAATATTACTTATGTATAAAAAATAACTTAAATTATTTCCACGTATCTACCTATTTTTGGCCCCGTTATTGACATCTTAACTCATTTGTCATTTTATTACAAATTAAAAACTATATTTCACAAGTTTTTAAAGAGCCAATTTTCTAAAAAATTGAACAGTGGTATTTAACACAGTTTTTTTTTACCTTAGCCACTTTATTTAGATTACAATAGGCATTATTTAAAAAATTGTTTTTTTTCTTCTTTTCTTTTTATACATTTCCATATTTTAAAATACTTATTTTACCTTTTTTATTATATTCGTTTCTCTATTTGTAGGTGATAAATTGTATATATATCTCATGAACGGTAGATTGGGTTTAAACCTAAGTAAAGAAAATAAAAAACATTTTGTGACGTCATTATTAATAAAATTAATAAGAAGTACTTTGTGTACACCACTGCACTGTTTAATATATATATATATCAACATGTTTCGGAAGTGAAGCTTCCCTCATCATGGTACACAATACGTTAAAAAATGTATGACAAGTATAGATAAATAATAAACATAGAAAAATAATAATGTTAGATTACACAAATTTGTCTAATATTTATTATTTGTCTATACTTGTCATTAATTTTTAGTATACTGGGTATCCTGAACCTAGAACAGGCGTCTGCCTAATTAGAAACTAACGTCGACTCGTACAAAATGTATTCACACCTGGATTGCTACTTATCCCCGAGACACGAGTACTTTATCCATGTTTAATTTTGGCTATTCTATTCGTTTTATTTTTAGATTTTATCAAATGTATTAAATAAATTAATAAACATAGGCAGGTACTTAATAATAATAAAAAAACAACAACATTCTTCTTGCTAGAGGTTTCCTCGAGAATGCTTTTCAGTTACAGTCTGACAATTAAAAGTAGACAGAAATTGAAAAAAAGATGGTCATAGAAAATGCACGTAAATTCAAAAAGGCACTTTTATCAAACTTAAACACGCATATTTTTTTAACTTTAACCAAACGGTCTTTAGAAATTAGTAGAACTTTATGGAAGGAGGTGAATCTACGTGTAAGACAATTTTATAAATAAACTTTTTATTATTTAACTCTTTGCAAGAAAAGGCGATCTTTTGCATTTCTTCTACGTACGTATCAAAATTGTAAATTTAAAATAACGTTAATATACTCGACTTATATCGTTTTGAATTGTTTCTTTAAAACAAACTGTCAAACTCAAATTTGAATTTTTTTATTTGTGGAACAAATTTTAAAGACAAATTGTGTAACATGATTCCATAGTAATGAAAAAAAAAGAGGTTCACTTTATTAAATATCTACATTTTATTGCTAAGCGTCAATTCACAATAATTATTTAAGTTTCACTTCGTTTTGTAGCAGGCAATAAAATTAATCATATTTAAATAGCGTATCAGGTTAATAAAAAAGTATCACAAAGATTGGATCAACGGTGTTTTATCATTAAAAATATAATAATTGAGGTTTGCTCAAAGAACAATAATAATTTAGCAGATTATCCTAGATTCTAGACACATTGTCCGAACAATGGAGTCTACCGTTTGTTTGTCCTGCAGCTTTCATTCCGGAGAATTCATCATTCAGATAGGTTATCCATCCGAGAGGCTGGCTTTAATCTCGAGATATTTTAACGACCGTTTATGTAGAAATGGGAGCAGATTATTAAAGAATGATTGCCCATCGGCTCGATGTATAAATAATAATTTGAATACAACGCGCTGACAAGGCGGAGGCCATTTCCCGCCACAACAGTAAGTTAGAAGCGCCCCAAGTCGGGCCATTCCAATTTTAAATCAATACCATTTTTTTCTTCGAAGCTTCCAGCATCGCCCGGCCGTGGGGTGACCTTCGCCGCTAGGGTTACAGGGATGGTTCTCGAGCATCGATATATGAACTAAATCTTGTTTTATAAAATACTTTAAAAATTTGGTTTTGTAGAAATGCATTGACATGTGTAAATAATAAATAAATCATTTAATCGTTTAAAATGTTCTAAATGGTATCACTAAGGTGGCTCAGAAGAAAATGATTGTAATTTAAAAAAAACACAAGACTGATAGGGATATTGATAGAAGGTCAATGCAGGAAACTCCATTAATGTAGGAACGAGCGCGGTTGGCGCTAGCAAAAATTTGTCCAGAGAAGCGAAGCTAGCAATCCACAGTGGAGATCTGGTACCAACCCTGAAGTATGGCAGTGAGGCATGGAACTGGCAGAGGAAGGATGAAAGTAGACTGAATGCCGTTGAAATGAGATCTCTGAGGCGAATGTGTGATAAAACAACGTATGATCGCGTGAAAAATGTTAAGATTCGTAAAAAAATACAATGCTGATGCAAGCCTAATGAGTAAGATTAAGAAATAAACGCATATATGGTTTGGGCATGTAGAGGAAATGAACGAAGAAATGAGTGTAAGGAGAATATTTGACGCGAATGTGAACGGAAGAAGAAGCCGGGGATGCCCGAGGAAGACATGGCACGATCAAGTGAATCAAATACTTGAGTCGTCCCATGTCAGAAGTCGGAATAACAGAAGAGAATGTATAAGGCGACGTATGAATGTGAATGAAGCAAGTGTATGCCAAGATCTATTTGTTTAGCAATCCGTAAACGGCATGATGGTTAATTAGTTAGTTAGTCACAAGGGTTCAGGTACATGTTTTTTTTCTTTAGCCAAACGGTGTTCAGAAATTAGTGGTACTTTACGAAAGGAGACGATTCTGCATCATATTCTAAAACAATTTTATTTTTAAACTTTGTTTATTATTTAATGCTTTTCGAGGAAGGCGATTTTTTAAAACTTCTAAAAATTTATGCAAACATCGGAATAACCATGTTTTAGATGTTAGATAAATAAAATTCACACATAAAAATTATGAATTTAAAAAAAAACCATGAAAAATAAAAAATTATATTTTGGGTCGTTTTTTTAAAAATGTCAAATGTGACGAACACATTTCAAAGTCGCAGTGAGTAGCTTTGTGTTGCCATAGTAATTACATTTTGTGGATCCAAAATAATAAACACCCACAATTAAATGCCAAGTTATAACTCAAGATTTAAAAATATAATAAAAATTCTGTGCATCTCCAGAGATACTTATTAAGTACCTACTTACATATATTTAGAAGGGTGAGTAGAATGCCAAGTACGAGAAATATAAGTTTCCGTAAGCCTTGTATGAACGAATTCTACTATGTGATGACTTCTTTCACAGAGGAGAAAGCTCCCTTGTAATACCATTTTCTTACGAAAATTAAATAAATTAAAATACTGTACATTTGCAAATACTTTATTTTGATGAAGATGCTTTCAATTTCGCACTGGAAAGAGCCCATGAGATTTTGCCCGATAATTTATTGTTTTCGTTTGGTCACCCCACATAAGTGCCTCCTGACATGATATGACGGGGGTTCGATGACCCGGTGGCATCTCTCCGTGGAGGTTTTTATCCATACTTACGCACTTACGCACACCTGCAGCTGGAACACACACTGACGCGCTATACACACACCACACACTCACATCCTCTCCACTAGCACGCACACCTCAAAAAGAGTGCCACTACATTTTAATTTTCTCAATAATACCGTGTAAATAAGAGATCCCCTTTATTGTGCGGACATTTTAGAAATCTACGGCTATCTTTGTTATTTTATGTGTTTCGTGTTATTTATTAGAAACCGTAAAAGGTATAACAGATGTATCTTGATTTGATTAACTTTAAAATAAGGATTTATTGTATATATGAAACGATGTTTATATTTAAATAGTGTTAGAATATTATTTCGACTTCCTTTTCTTCATCTATTGAAACGATGACAAGAATAATTCTTGAAGGGAAAGCCAGAAACATTGAGAGAAAAAAAACACTAAATATTGTTATTTAAACGCATTACCTCCTTTATTAATGTTGAAATATCACACAATCTCTTTCGGACTCTTGACAATAAATTGTTTCATCTGTTCTTCTGGGGTGTCTTCGACTTCTGCTTCCACCCACTTAAGCATCTTACATTCTCCTGACATTAATTTCTCATTCCATCTTCTTGACATGTCCAAACTCCAAATCTATCTTAGCGTCCCTTTTTAAAAATTGTTCATTACCTATCGGCATTTCAATCTAATCAGTTGTCATCTTCTTCCTAATACGGTCGTACATGGTTTTACCAATCACACTCTTCACTCTTGTGCTTGTAACGATTCAAATACCTACCCTCACTCTTGTCTGTGCCATTCGAGATTGCTAATGACACAACACCATCCCTACACATGAGAGAACGCAGCCTTCTGACAATATCGCCAGTTGCTGTTTTACAGCGTTATAGGAGGAAGCGTTGCACATTAAACAACAAATTATTCAAGGCGGCCATTGGAGATCCAGTCAAGGGCCTTACGAACTAGTATCTAGAACTCCCGGTTATAAATTCGTCATTTCTCTCTACATAATTTTAAAAAATGGCCAAGAATACCCTTGAAGGGTAAAAGCCAGAAATTAAATTTAAAAAAACTCCTGGTTACTCGCTCTTGAGCTTCAATTTAATTGTAACTATAATGATAAGATGGCGCCTAATTTAATTTATTGAAACGATGCTTTTGTGAATATATATTGACAATTACCCCCCGATAATTTTGTATTAGACTAGTCTGAGTGGTAATCTAATTGTTAGCAAATTTATCTTGGAGTTAATTACTCAATTAATTAATTATTATTTAAAATACACTTTTCACTAATTGTTTTTATTGGCAAATACGTATATTTTCAATTAACTTTTATACTTACAGAATTGTTATCATTATAGATGTTGAGTTAAAATATTCAATTATTTGCCTTTTTCTTCGAGATATTAAAAATCACTGTATAATATTTATTCTTAAAATTCTTATATAATGAATGACATATCAGGTATGGAGTTTGTCATAAGAAGAAAATGCGTGAAGCGTTTCATCAGACACTTTAATTGTATTTTTAAGATCGCAGTTAGATTTAAATAAATATTTGTCCATACTCGCACGATGAAATACTCGTATGTTAAAAAGGGTGAAAAATATATTTTTTGTTGGAATTGTTGACAAGTCTTCTGAATATCTATCGCGTGCTTGCTCTTCGAGGATGTGTCGATGCTGTGCTGTCAATAAGATATGGTTGATTGATTGGTACTGTCAGGATGTTAGTTCCCGCACCATGAAGACGAGGACAGTGGCAAAGCTGAATTATAAATAGCAAAAAACTGCGGTGTTGCGCTGCTCTTTTATTTACATTGTGGCACGCATTGTTCTCCTCTATAATGCGGGGTTTGTTATATATGTGGCATTTGGTTGATATTATGAGTGATATTTGCAAAAATTGTAATTTTTTGACAATTTGTAACTTTAAAATGTCAATTTTACTGATTTGTTTAGTTTGGTGGACCATATGACTATTATTGAGTTAGGTAAAACGAAAGTTGACGCATAATAACGATTAAAAAAAATATTTTATTTCCGGGCATTTGTTCACTTATCATATATATTGACCCAAGAACACAGAAAATAATATGAATAAGTAGAATCAGTAAAAAAATCAGATTAACTTTTTGTGTACCGAAATTATCCATCCGATACGTACAGTTTGTTTCCGTTGAACGTCGGTGAATTCGATCAACAATTTAAAAAAAAATCGTTTACCCGAATATAGGTAGTTATTCTAATAGATATGTACACTTTTATATAAATATCTAAACACATTATCTGATAGGAGGGTACAATTTACAAAATATCATTTTTGTTTGACTGTCCTAAAACGGGAACTTCCCAGTTGGACAGTCAAAATTTTCTTACTGTAAAATATTTTACTTAATTAAATAAATAAAAGTAATTTAAAAAGAATAACATCTCGCAAAATACAAATAATTTTTTAGTAAAACAGACTCAGGCGGACCGCGCACAATTTTACCCTCGACACACTACAGTAGTATTAGATGGCCGGAGATCTACGTTCCAAACTAATTATTCACCGAAAGTTATAATTAAAAAAATATTTAAAGAGATTTAATCAAAACATTTTTAGAACATTTAGATGTTTTTCACATTTAATTTACACCATTATATAGTCATTTATTCTGTCCAGGTCACGAAATTAAAGAAATTCTAATAAAAATAGCTCTCAACTCGATATAAATTTATAATCAATATGGTTATTTCAGAATATAGGTAATTGTACGATATGCAATCAAGACTGGAAACATTATATTGGCAAGTGGGTACCTTCTTTGCTAATATGATCCGTGTTTTAGCACACTAACTTCAATTGAACGAAGTCAGATATTATTTAATCATTGACGAAGATAATATTAACATATCCTAAACTAAACAAAAAACAAAAAAAAAACAAAAATACATAAAATAAAAAAAGGTATTAGTCGCATCTGGGACTCGAACCCAGGATCTCTGTCTTTTACTGGGACAACCGCTTTACCGACAAAGCTAATGATACCATACCTCAAATTCAAGACTTGTCGATATTATCCTCAATTTTCAATCCCATATTATTGGCTTCTATCTTTATGATGATTACAAAGTTCTTCCCGAACACAATTGCAATCTGGATAGAGTCTCGGATATACCTATCAGATTTTTATTTATATGAGACATCCATTGACTTTTCTGTAAGTCTAGAAAAAATATTCAAATTATTTTTAATATCTTATTGAAGTTTATAAACCTCATTGTAATATTTAATCATTGAAGAAGGTAATATTAACATATACCAAATGAAACACGAAACCGAAAAAACCACAGAAAATAAAAAGGTCAGATATTATTATTTACGTATTATTAGAACTTAGTTACGATAATCAGACATCCACCAGCATTGAAAATATTAACAGAATTATTTTATCATTCTGAAATAAACGTATATTAATTACCGTTGGCGCAGTTGTCCACTCAACATACCCAATATCTAGCTAATCCCACCTGCCTCAGGTCACAAAGGGTCATATTCATGATGGAGAATGCAAATGAAATCGTTTACAATAAACCCTAAGCACCGATGCAAGATTTATTTAATACTTACAAAGGAAGGCAGGACGTAGGAAGATAATATTCTTGATAATGAAGACATGCCTTTGGATGAAAACTAATTATTTTTATCAATACTCGTAATGTATCTTAAGGTCGACTCACACCCCCGAACGCGGTGTTCTCGGTTAAGGCCGGAACACGTAGATAAATTATGAAGGCACGTGAGGTATTGAAGGTCGGAGTGTGCACTGCACAAAAGTAATTTTGTGCAGTGCCTGCCCTAATAGGCGAGATAATCTGTGTAAACACATTTATTCGCCGCAGGATAATTTCTGCATTATTAGTGCATTATGATATGGAGACAGGGGCGGCAAGTAACATCTCTATCGCTTCATACAACTTAAAACGATTGAAGTGGAAGCTAAATTGCAACGGTATTTGATTTTTATATTGACGGACTTCGTGGTTGAGTGGCAACGAATCCCGAAGTCGCGGTTTCAAATTCCGGCGTGCACAAATAAATTTAATTTTATTAATTTGTGTTATTTCACAATTCATTCATAGAATATAATATATAGTATATTTGTGGCGAGGTTCCGGAGTCGTAGATACTGTCAGTATCGCCCTGGTGAAAGACCACCATTCAGAATCGAAACGTTATTTGAAATGACTTTAACCGTGTTTGGTGACTAGATATGAAGAGACAGGTACTTCCCCACCTTCCTCTTCCATATCTCCATCCCCTCTCCCTTACTTTCAGCCTCACAACATACCCTAATTGATGGCGTAGTCTCACTGGCTCCAGATTGGGCGCAGTTGTAGGGTGTTTCTAAAATAAAAAAAACAATCCGATTAGCTTAGGAAGACCCGACGACAGTTCAATTTTTTTTCTTTTTCAATTAATGTAAATTGCACGTAATTTTTTAAACACCAGATTGTACCTGTAAAACAAAATGGTTCTATTTTTTTACACGTTTGCAAAAAAAGTAACAATTTCGATTTCCAAAATACTACACAGAAGCCTTTTTGATCGTTCATAAAATGGTAGCCAAGGTTAATTTATACGAATAGATGACACAATATATAAGTACCCTTACGAAATTGTGCAACTTCAAATATACCTTCAAATGGACTGTAACAACTAAAGTAGAATTTAATCGATAGATTTAAATCACTATAATACTAAGAGTAACCAAGTACTTACCTAACGACAAAACTTTGAAGAATGCAAACGAGATAGCTTGTTTGCTGAGATGTATATAAGGTTATCCGCGTGTGTTCTCCGAATCCAAGTTCCTGATTTGTTTTTAGAAATGGATTCGGAGGTGGGTTGAATGTTAGATCTTGTTTGCCTGGAAGGTTTCTGATACAAGAACACACTGCCTACCAACTTTGATCCACCCTTAAGCGATTTTAAGCGTGGCCTATGAAAGGCTTTAAAATATCATGAATGCATCCGCAAATACTTATATGTAACCGGCCACCTCTGCTGGATCGCTTGAGTAAATGATTGCTGCCAAAGGTGTGAGTCGTGACAAAGTGCTACGCCACGGCGTCCGGCACACAGATGTGCCGAGATTACCCCCGAGATGTGCGAGTCCAGATAGTCAAGGCAACAGCTTGGCGCAGCATCCCATAGCACGGTCATCCTGCAAGCACAGGTTCGTATACCACTGGATCGCGTCACGTGCCTCATATCTTAATAAATAGTAACACAGCGAACACGTACGAGTGTTTGCGTAATTGCCGTATTAGAATAATAATGTAATATAATCTATCAATATAATATGTACGAAGAAGAGTGTCCCGAGCGGTGTTTGTTTGTTTGCTTTTTATACAAATCTACAATTTTATTCCGAGCTTGTTGAAATTATGTAAAATTAAACTTCAAGACAATCAGAAGGTCGCTGTCTAGATGGGTTTTTGAAAATACAAACCCCATCTCCCTTTCCTATCACTTAAAGAAGAATTTTGGTATTTCTTGATGAAATTTTGCACACATTTTACGTTTAAAATAAGAGGGAAATTACTAGGTAGGAATAGGTTTAGGAGTAGGGGTAAGATATAAAAACCTCAAAACTATGCTCCAATCCATTCAAAACCCCGAGCAACGCCGGGTCCTTCAGCTAATATAACTGTAAAGAAGAAACCTCGATTGTTTATTCTGAAACACTCTTGAATAATGAGATCTTCTTTATGCTTACATAATTTTTTTTTTAATGTAAATACTGTAAAAGAGGTCCAACTGCTAAAGTAATTTAAAGCAACTATTCGATTATGAATGGTGGTATTTCATCAGGGCAATACTGAGAGTATATAATAGTTTTGTAAATGACAATGAGAAGTTTTTCGTCTTTTTTGGGCCGAGAAATTTTTGTGTATTACATTATAAAAAAAATTAAAAATAGTAGGCACTAGAGACTTCAAATCCGAACCCTTTTCAGTAAATCCGAATTGTAGGAATTCGCGTTCTTAAAATCCGGATATCCGGGTTTTCTAAAGGTAAAATTTCTGCAAAAAATTCAATTTCTAATGACTGAAAATAATAAAATAAAACGTTTTTTCTGAGACCTACGAGTATTTTAGTTACGTGGGTACCCCAATAAATTAAAAAAAGTGCCACTTATATTTAATTAGGGTTGCCTAATAAGATTCGTATACGCATATTTAGTTTTAGTTTCAGACAAAACAGTGTTTTGTTCCGTTTCTTATTCATATTCTTTCTATTTCTTAAATAAAATATAATTTTTTCTTTTTTATAATTAATATTTTACTGGATATTTAGCTATTTATTATATTTACTATTCGCTGCGCTCTCTGCGGACTGCATCTATGAGTTTCGTCGTTGGCTCATAAAGCTGATTGATACGTAATTCAATATTATCAATATTACTCAAAGATATTATATTTTTTTTAATACTCAATTTTAAACACATTTGTTTTCCTTATAGCACCAACCAGTACCTATCAAACACTCGTTTACTGTTTAATATTCGTTTTTCTCATCTCTAAAAATACATTCATAATTTTTTTTTCTGTACATATTATTATTATTATATTACCATAATATTTTAATACTAGCTTTTTTCACTTCTATTTTTGTATAATTGCTCTTAATATGAACTATACTTGTTAATTTGACTGCGCTAAAATGGGATTTGTTCCTAGTTGGGCAGTCAAAGCTTTCTTACTTGTTTAATAATGTGTGTTTCAAATAAAATAAAATAAAAACATAGTAAGCACACTGACAATGCGTTTCAAATAAATCATTTTAAATTCGGATTTCATATTGAAAATTACTGAATTTTTCTACGGATTTTGATAGAGAAAAATCACAAAATCCTGATTTATCGCAATCCGGATAATCTGAATTGCAAACTCTAGCAGGCACACACCAAAACATTGCTCCTTGAAACATTTTGTATTTGAATTATATTGCCAATAATATCAGTGTTATTATAATGTGTACAATTGTGATACACAATATTCACTTTCAATTTGTTTGCACAAACTACTTAGCCGGTATTTCACAGAATTCCAATTCAGGTATTGTGCAATTCACATTATATTGCGGTTAATAATAGCCTAAGTTCAAATTACAACTGTTTGCTTACACTTTATGTAAACGTAGTATTTTAGCGTGTTCGTGTAATTTATTTATGAAATACAAATAGTTATAATACCGTAATTATTTATTTTACAATACACGGGTGAGGCTTTGTAATTCTATTTTCCAAAAGATTATCATAGAAATATTATTAATTATAATATTTACGCAGAAGATTACTTAGGCGTGTGCTTACTAATGGTAAGCTTCTATGGCAGGGCTGGGAAAACATGGAAATCAAACAATATAATCTACGGCCTCCATGGTCGAAGGGTAAGGCTCTCGACTACGAATCCGAAGGTCGCGGGTTCAAATCCCGGCGTGCGCAATTAAATTTTATTTAAACAATTTGTGCTATTTCACAATTAATTCATTTAAAAATAATATATAGTATATTTGCGCACGTTCCAGAGTGGAAGATACTCTCAGTATCGCCCTGGTGAAAGACCACCATTCAGAATTGAAACGTTGCTTGAAATGGCTTTTAGCCATGTTTGGTGACAAGATCTGAATAGCCAGGTATTTCCCCATCTTCCTCTTCTCCTTCTCCTTCCCATCCCCAATACCTTCAGCCTCACAACATTCCCAATTGGGGATGCCATAGTCTCACCGGCTCCAGATGGTTGGGAGCAGTTGGGACTCTTGTGGGGTATTCATATGAAAAAAAAAAAAATACGAATGAAAAATAGAGAAATACTTGATTTGTAATAAGATGTATGGCGGGAACTATTTAGTGAAATTTCTCTGATCGCCTTTCCGACACAATAAACGAATGAATATTTGGAGTCAATTTAAGCAAAAAAATATGTTTTTTTATGAGTGATCGCTATATTTTTTACCCTGAAAAAATTGGAAAAACGCCTAATTTAAAATGGCGGGAAAATAGATTTCTTGCTTCCATTCATAGGATAACGAAGAATGCTTTGATTCTAGTTTTATTCTTGTAAGGCTATCATTAAGAGATGCCAAATCTATCAAAGTTTCGGTTAGATTGTAGATTGTAGAAAATATCTAAAGAAATTAAACCCGTACTTAATTTATTAAATTAATAATTTAACGTTAATACACGTACAATGTTTTTCTCCCTCTCTATCGCTGTTAATCATTCTGCCTTTCATGGCATTCTCGCGGAGATTGGAATCAAGTTGAATCAATAAAAAAAAGTTTTTTTATTTGACATCCCATTATAATGTGTGCATTCTTAATGTCGCCCTTCGGCAAATAAAATGTATGTACAGCCCTACTCTCCAGTGAATATCATGAAGGATTCGAAAAAGGCGATTTTCAACGTACGCTTTTATTTTTTTGTTATATAAATGTAATCGCATTACAGAAGCGTCACGTATGTCTTTCAAAGCATTGCGTATAATACGAAGGAAACCGTTAATGATTTGATATGGAAGTAGCTATCTACATTATGTGACACTGAATTAGAATCGTCGGGCGTATTACAAGCTATTAATAATATTACAATAACAATACTGCGCAATTTATAGGTACACTACTTCAACTTTGTAAAGGACATACATACATGTTTACTTGCAGGATTATAATGTGACGAACATGGTGTTTACATTTAAAAAATATACATGTACCTAAAAATTGGTCAACGTTAAACAATGATTGACAACCTAATCCTTAATTTCACGAACTAGAGATCGATTGATAGAATTTACAAATAGGAATGTACGAGATATGAATAACAAAGTTCTTTGTTTAAAACCACTTTATTGAATTTATACAAATTTCGACAGGCTTTGGTTAATCTTAACCTTCCTCAGGACCGTAATAATAACAAAAAAAATATTATATGATTACGGTGCCGAGGAAAGTTAAAATTAATCAAAACCGATTGACATAGAGTATATGTATAAATTCAATAAAGTGATTTTAAACAAAGAACGTTTTCAGTTAATCATATTGTCAAGCCACAAAGTGATTTTAAACAAAGAACGTTTTCAGTTAATCATATTGTCAAGCCACAAAGTGATTTTAAACAAAGAACGTTTTCAGTTAATCATATTGTCAAGCCACAAAGTGATTTTAAACAAAGAACGTTTTCAGTTAATCATATTGTCAAGCCACAAAGTGATTTTAAACAAAGAACGTTTTCAGTTAATCATATTGTCAAGCCACAAAGTAATTTCTCTCTTCGATAACGCAAAATCGATAATCTATCCATAAATATCATACATTTACTTAATATTAGATTAAAGCCGTGAAATCCTCTTCCTTACTTATTACTTGAAGAATCAGAAGCATTAAAATTTCTTAAAGTGTGACATTTTACTGTTAGATTAATATATATGGATGTTTTGTAATCGTGACGAAACTTAAGCGAAGCCGGGTAGTACCTAACTACCAGCGAACCCATAAATATGACACCTCGCCATTGTGCCGAGACCTGGCAGTTCACGAATTAGCCAACCATCGCCGGTGCTTGTTACTCGATAGTGGCAGTGGGCAGAGATCAGTAATATTCAAATCGACGTAACGGACCCGAGACACGCGATGCTATCCCATATTCCGTCCATAGCCAAAGCTCTACATGTATCCAACATATCGAGGCAGGCTTGGTCCATAGCTCCATATGATTTTACAGCATATCGGAGCAGGCTTGAGGCTCCCATGATGATGAATGGCGGCCGACTTGTCTCGGCATATCACGCAAGCCGGGAACGTTGCGAGCCATGGCTTACCCCGTCCCGCGAGATATTTATGTGGATTACGTTTTGGACGTTGTTGGATTCTGCCGGTTGTTTATCTTTCGGTCTTTTAATAATAGCATGTGCTGCTGTGCCCAGTTCGTGCCAACTCCGTGGCGGGGCCGTGCAAGAACTTAAATTGAAGAAATAAAAAAAATACAGCATTTAACTTTGAACTTTGTTCCAAGGAATCAATATAAGACCCCCTCCTCACCTACTCCCAGTATCAAAAAATTGAACAAACTTGAACATTGAATCATTTTAAATTTAGCTATTTAGTCATGACATTTTTAAGAAGAGTTGCAGGAGTCACAAAACGGGATCTAATAAGAAGCTCGATGATCCGGGAGAAGCTAAGCATCAAACCACTGCTACTATTCATATAAAAGTTGAATTTGAGGTAGCTTGGGCTATTCTAGAGGGAAGACGTTCAGCGTGCCACTCCAGACATAAGTGGGAGAAGCAACTCCAGAGGTTGTGCCAGGTGAGGCTGGACCGGATGTAGTTGATGTAACGCAGGAGGGGACGCCAAGAGGCGCCTTGTCGGTGCGATGGGTCCCCGACCCTACTAGGACTAGAGTATGAAAATGATGAATGAAGTTATTTAGTCACAAAACCTTTTTTGTCTCTCTTTCTACCCTTCCCATAGTACACATGGCTCCGAGCTGTAGAACACTCGTATCATTGTCAGAAGTTGACCTGAATGAGGGAACTATAATTTGTCAACAAAACCCATTGTAAGAAGTAATAAGGATTAATAGCCCACTTTTGTGTATAGAGAGTAATAGACACGAAGCAAAAGCTTGTTATTGACATTTATTAATTATTTACGGTCAATGACCATTTACAAATGTGCAGATAAGAATTCAATATAAAACATGTTAACATTAAAGTTCTTCACTTATTTAACAAGTGGTTTTAATTTTACACAAAGACATGTTAAAGTAGTATATACTACTTGAGAAAATTCATTATCATGGAATATATTGAACTCTGCTATTTATCTGCAAGATGCGGTCTTTATTAGTCCATTTAAGACTTCTAAAAACGGATCGATAATCTATATCTTTCCCTTCTGGTAAAAGGTTACTTTTCTTTTAACACATTTCGTTATGCGTTCCAAATCAAGAAAGCCAAAATCTTATTTAATTAAAAGATAACTCAATATTTCTTTAATGCATAAATTTATACTTATAATTTCCACAAATTTCATCAACGCGAGAAGCGAGGATCTCAGGATAGGGGAGCAAGGAGAAGAACGTAGGGAGTAGGAAGTTAGTACCCACCTAATAGAGCCTAGAGGCTGTGGACTGGAGCAGCCCGGGTAGGCATCATACGAGAGCTAACTAACGATCGACGTGCAAGGTTATAAGGTAATGCTTATATTTATAGGCAATTTACCTGGCCCACCTTAGCTGGACACGATTCATTTGCAGCAGCGGTCGAGAATAAATTTAACTTAAATTGCCATTCCAATTTTGTGTCATGTTTTCAATAAAATTTTACATTTTTTTCAAAAACAAACACCAATACATTGCAAAAGCGATAAAAATTACAAAAAATAAATTTTGTAAATATATATATTATATATATATAACACATAAGTAAATAGAGCTACAAAAATAGTTTTTAAAAGGTTACAAGTAGATATAATATTATTATGTAATAGCTAGGGAGTACTAAAAATTGTTTTAGGTTATGTGGAAAATATCAAAATTTCCCGCGAGGCACTTAATTAACCAAGTAACTCTTCTCAGAGGCATCTCCATTGGTAAGTTAGTTCTAAACCTGGGATGCCTGTGTTGGCGGCCTCGCGTGAAATTATCAGGGGCATAACGTCCTATTTCAGCCAATATGCCAGGTATTAATGATACGCCATTCAATAGTTTATGAGCCTTAAGCAGTAATGCTCCTAGAACTCAGGCTGCAGAAAAATTAAATTTATGAATTGCTGCTTTTGTGAAATGTCACCTCAATGGCGCTCCGGGAAAATAAGAAAATGTATTCATCAAATATTACTTTAGCACTGTATTAACTATTTATGGTTGGATGCAGTTAAACCAAAACAAATTTCGTAGATACAAATGTCATGTCAGGAATCATTCTTCCGGATTACTGTTCTACAACCAACCCAAACAACTATGATCTTACAACTAGGCAGTATCTCAAACAAGAAAACAATTCGTAACTTTAGTAAGATTATTTTTTATTTATCAGCTAGCTTTTAATTGTTTTTGTGTTTAATTCGTAGAACTGTATATAATTTTTTCTTAAATTTAATTTAAATCAAATTTAATAATGTTATTATTAAGTTCTGCAAGTATTTTTATTTTTTATTATTGTGACAGCTGTTTCGGCGTTTAAGGCCATTTTCAAACTGTGGTTAATCCTCATTGTGACGACTTATTTACATAATTTAATTTACTCCCACTCCTTTTAAATTTGGACGGGTAATGATTTATTATCGGAAGATTTTAGTTAGGTTAGTGGAAGTTAATTTCTAAGAAGAAATTAACAAACGAACGAATGATAAGTAACAATGTGGATTAACCACAGTTTGAAAATGGCCTTAAAGGCCGAAACAGCTGTCCCAATAATAAAAACTAAAAATACTTGCAGTACTTAATAATAACATTATTAAATTTGATTTACATTAAAAAAAATGTCAACTAGCTGTTGTATACCCGGCCTTGCTCGGGTTTTTTTGGTAATAATGTAATGAAATTGTGAATTTTTGCTTGTCGTTTGGGTGCCATAATTGATTTTAGAGCAATCCCTTGTGACAACTATTACTATCTCTTAACAAAGAAATATTGTTGTCGACTGCTGAATGATACAATTGCACATTTGTATTAGAATACCGCTAGTTGAGAACTTGTTTGGGCTGTGTCCCATTCAGCAGTACAATAAGTTGGGATTATGAGTTAGATAGATATTGCATTCACAGTAATAATTATTCGCCCGTGGCTTATTCTCGGTGTAATTCTGCCTCCTGCCTCTAACCCAGCAAGCCTCTGCAGAGTATTTCCAATTGATGCAGCCGTCTATTAGACGTATTAGTGCAGAACCAACAGTAAACATTGTAATTGATATTGATTCGCTTATGTAATAAATCTATGTTTCAAAAGTTGTTACATAGACTGTTAGCAATCATTTGTGCATACCTGGATTTAAAACATAATTTTAAGATTACAGCTTAGACCTATATTTAAATGTCCATTTCACAGAATGATATTTTTTTGTATAAAGCGGTTACTTAACGGATAGCGAATGTAAGAATAAATTAAACTTTTTTTTTTTCTTCAAAAGATTGGTATTCAGTTTGTGGCGTCATTATAAATAAATTAATTAAAAATTAATTTGTATTCACTCACATTCTTATTAATATATACTCGTGCATATCGACATATTTCGAAAGCGATGCTTTCTTCATCGGGAATATATAGAATACTAAAAAATAATAATGTCAAATATAGATAAATGATAAACATAGAACACAATAATGTAAGAATAGACAAATTATATTATTAATAAATTAATTAAAATCAAGTGCTGATACCAATAATAATCGGACCATTTCCATAGCGCCGCTTTTGTGAAAAATCACCTCAGGTTGAGGCATGAAAGTGGCAGAGGAAGGATGAAAGAAGACTGAATGCTGTAGAAATGAGATCTCCGAGACGAATGTGTGGTAAAACCATGTATGATCGAGTGAAAAATGTTGAGATTCGTAAAGAATGCAATGCTGATGTAAGCGTAGTGAGCAAGATCAAGAAAGGGACGCTTAGATGGTTTGGGCATGTAGAGCGAATGAACGAAGAGAGGAGTGTAAGGAGAATATATGACGCGAATGTGAATTGAAGAAGAAGCCGGGGACGTCCGAGGAAGACATGGCACGATCAAGTGAATCAAATACTTGAGTCGGTCCATGTCAGAAGTCGGAATTACAGAAGGGAATGTATGAGACGCTGTATGAAAGTGAATGAAGCAAGAAGTGTATGCCAAAATCGAGTTGTTTGGCGGTCCGTCCTCTCTGCCTACCCCTGCGGGGAAACGGCGTGATGGTTAGTTAGTTAGTTAGTTAAAAAATATACTTTGTACTCACCACTCTAATTATATACACAGATATAGCGAGCTTTCCTCATCAGGAATATACAGAATACTAAAAAATAATAATGTAAAGTATAGACAAATGATAAGCATAAAACACAACAATGTAAGAATATGAAAATTATAAAAATAAACAAAAAGTGATTAAAGCAGGTAAGCAATTAATGAAAAATGTTAATAATAAATTATTATAAAACATTGAATAACAAATTTATACAAGAAATTATTTTTTTTATTATTTTTTATTAATATAAATAAAATTAAGAATATAACAAGGTATAAAAAAAATATTTAAAAAAATAATGGTAATTATTATTAAAATGTATAAATTAAAATGAAAATAAATTTAATTGATTATTCATAGTTGTTTATAATTTGCCTATTCTTATATTATTGTGTTCTATGTTTATCATTTGTCTATTCTTGACATTATTATTTTCTAGTATTCCTTATGTCCTGATTAGGAAAACTTCGCTTTCAAAACACGTTGATATTTATACATTAAAAAAGTGGTGTTTACAAAGTATTTTTTTATTAATTTATTCATAATGACGCCACAAAGTGAATACCAAACATTTGGAGAAATTACTGATTTAAAACTAGGAACCTCTATATTCAGACTATCGAAATAAGCAAGGATTTTTCTTACATGGGAAGAGTTAAAAAAGATATGTGTTATTTGTGGTACATAAATCTACATTATTAACATGATACGTAAGTTAAACTCACGTATGTTTTCTGAATAATCAGGCAGACACCAACATAAAATAACATAAACAAACTTTAGAGCCGCGCCGTAAGTGATCAGGAAAACCGCATCGACAAATATAAATTTACACAAAAGCAATCTCGAGCTCAATACTCGTACAAATATGATTTTACGTTATTTAGTCGCATATAATAATACCGTGACTTTATTTCGCAGGTTGGTCGATAAACCGAATCATTTGTGCTAAATACCCGCGAGAAAGGAATAAAGTACACGGAACTCAAAGCAAGAACACATTTGGTCCAGCGAGGGATTTGGACGTGGAATGAAAAAGAGCCTGATTAAGATAAGAAGGAGACGCGGTATTAAAAAACAAGACGTAAAAAAATACGACCGTAAATGTCCGAGCGGCCGATTATTTCATTTGGTTTATTTGCTTTACATATTGGGGAGAGCAGGGCTGACACTAGCCGCTATATGCAATACGGGATACCGGAATTATTAAAAAAAAATCTTTAAAAGGAAAGACATATATTCCCTGGTTACGAATAACCTGTCAATATTTGAAAATCTTCTACTACCACCACAATGAGCGGAAGATGTTGCTTATGTCGTGATGGAGGACTTAGCTAGCTGAGGAATTGAACTCACGACGCCTGGGTGAGACCCAAACGCGATGCCAACTCAGCCAGTATGTGGAGAACGCTGCAATAATTATTATTAAACCATGTTCTTTTTCCTGCTGAGGGTTGGTTGGTAGAAATTGCCACGAGGTAATAAATCCGCCCATAAAATCATCTGCTATGCATAATATATATGTACTATGTTTTTTTTTTGTATGCAGAGTAAAAATATTAAAATATTTTAAATATTAAAAATTGGAAGACATTTAAAAATCTCCTACTACCATCACAGTAAGCGGAAGATGTTTCTTGTGTCGTGATAGAGGACTTAGCCACCAAAGGAATTGAACTCACGACGCCTGGTGAGACCCAGACGCGTTGCCAACTCAGTCACTGACCGGTTATTGGTAAAATAAACTAATGTTATTTGTAAACCAATCAATGTCATTATAGTGAAGTACCTATTGTTAAAAAAAATACTGATATAAGCTGGGTCACGTAATTTCCGTAACAACGGCTTTCCAAAAAAAGGTTAATTTCGTACTATACTTTGAAATGAAATGCATTTTCAACCGTTTTTGTGGGTATGTTGTGAAGCCGAGGGAAGGGGGTAGAGGAAGGAGATGAGTAAGATGAAAGTTGGTAGGTATCTTGATATTAAGATCTAATTGCCAAACCAGGTTAAAGCCATTTTAAGTAACGTTTCAATTTTGAATGGTCCACTTTCTCCAGAATGATACTGAGAGCTAAAATCATGAAGCTAATAAATGCTTTATTGCAGATCTATTTTTTTACTTATACAGTAATTAACAGAGTATAGTGGGGATATTTGATATGTAGTTTTAACAATAAGCTGGATATTTAAAAAAAAAATTGAAAATCGCTTTCCGGAAACCCTTGGAGCCCCAGATCAAATTAACCCCAACTGCAGAACCCGGAGTACAAGAGCTTCAGTCTGACTTCTCATAATGAATTTCATCTTCATCCTGCTTTTTGTAATTTACATAACATAACATTTAAAATATTTACATGGTTTTACGCGACTTCATAATTTCTCTATGTATTTTTTCCATCAATATAGGAATACAAACTATAAGCTCCTAATATTCGACAAGTCAAAAATGCATAATTTCGATCACGAGTGGAAACAAACGATATTTTAAAACTAAAAAAAAACAACGGCAACCCTGTCTTCATCAAAAACACCAACGAAAAAAAAACAACAACTTAGATTAGAGTTATAAAATACACCCACATGACTCTCATATAGAGTTCCAATTAAAAAGTACCTACCTACTTTTATCAGAGGTCCGTTCCTGCCGTGATTGGAAGTAGGTAGGTACCTGCCTATGGGCTGTGGATGGGTAGGTACCTGTCTCGGGTACAGACTACAGGTGTAAGAGCCTTTGTATGTGGCAGGGATCGGTCCTTTGAAGTAACGTAGGATCACGCCGGGTAAAAATAAACAATTATGAATTTATACGTATTGGATCAATTTGTGATTACCCACGACTACTGGCTGAGGAGAAAAGGGGCCGTGGGAATAATAATGTGTTTGAACGTACGGTTTTTAAAATACACATAATAAATGTGTCTGAACTTACGTGAATATATACGTTAGTTTGTGAACCTAACATGTGGCTTCCTCAATTGGGGTATGTTGTGAGCCTGGAGGGGTGGAAAAGGCAAGGAGATATGATAGAGGAAGGTTGGAAAGTACCTGGATATTCAGATTTGGTTACCAAATACGGCTAATGCCGTTTCAAATTACTCGATTCTGAATGGTGGTCTTTCAGCTTGCACAAGTTAGTATCTAAACTCTGAATTTAAGGACGAAAGATTTATTTTTTACCTATTAGTAGAGACCTGACCTCGGCTGGTTAAGTCCTTCACTACGACACAGGCAACATCTTCCGCTTACTGTGATGGTAGTGGGAGATTTTAGAATATCGTGAGGTTATTCGTAACCCGAGAATGTTTGTCTTTCTTTCAAAAAAGGAAACATATGTAGTAGTCCCCATGCAGTAAGCCTTACTTCTGAGAGGCTAACTAGACTCTGGCTTCGATGGAGCCGCGCACGCATCGCATACGCGAGAAGATCACCGCACGAGCGGTTCCGCCAGAATCCGTATTGACGATAACTTTTTTCTTCTCGAGGTATGTGATCACTTGGACAGAACAGAAGAAGATCGCTATATTACTATAAATAATGCGAATATCGCAAAAAATAACGCGGAATTCGTAGAAAAATAACACAACATGTTTTCAGAAGCAATGAGGTTTTTTTTCTATTTAATTTTTATCATAGACTAGGAATTTTTATTGTGGCTTAACAACAATTTTGTAAACCCTTCGTGGCGCAAATGTTCAAATGTAAAAAAAAAACACTTTCTGAACTTAATGGAAATAAAAATGAAAGCTTCATTAAATATTTAATGAAAGAAAAATTTTAGGATCTTTTCAAATTTATTGAAAAAATCGTTATAAATAAAGAAAACAACGATATAAAGCATTTTATAAAATAAACTATGTATGGGATATTTTTATTTTTGCTATGGCATATTATATCATCAGAAATAGGTATCTATTACATAATGTTATTTCTCTAAAAGGCAGGTCTATTAAGCAGTTGAAACACGCCACTATATCCGTTTATTTGTTTTATGGAAATGATTTTGACATTGATTCCCCAACATCCGTGAGAACACGTCCGCAATGGCCGATAAACTACCAAAATTTACGAGGGACACTAAAATAATGTAAATGGCGAGAGTTATGCGTCTGTGGCTTGACATTTCCTCGCAGATACCGCGTGATAAATCCCGGTCTAACCAACCAACCCACTCCCCCGCGAGACCGAGAGATGGAAGTGGAAACGGAACAAAAAAGGTTATAGTTTTTATATTCACTGAAAGCTTAAAAATATTTAAACTTAATTTTAATGCTTCCAGCAATCATGAGCGTAAACAATTTAATCGAAATCCATTTTTTTTTGGTGCTGCCGGTGAGAGGTTTATTGTCACGTGAAAAATATCAGTTACCAACCTCCCCTGTGAGAACAGTGGATTAAAGAGGAAATCACTCATAAAAGTTAATAGTTATTCATTGAAATAACAATGAAATAGAAAGAACAACGGGAATTTGTTCCAAGTGTACAAGAAATATTTTTTAAAAATATTCTGATTCATCATCTCAAAAAGGACAAACTGGCTATCACTCCTCATAATCATATTACCAGAGCAAAGCAACTAGACAAGCTAAATGCACCTAAGTGTAATACTACTTTAGGACAATGAAGCTCTGAATCTTTAGCCGTAAAATTATACAACAAACTCCCATTTAGTATCAGACAAAGTAATTCAATCAATAATTGCATTAAGTCCAGCAAAACGTGGCTTAAGGAATTAGCAGAAGAATAACTGACTGGTATTCTTAAAACTATGTCAAATAAGTTACTGAAAAAACCCTACACAAACCTTGAAGTTGAATGATAGAAGTCGCTGAAACCCCTTTATTCAAAACCTAGTTCGCCTCAGCACAAGATCTCCTAGTGAGGAGGACTATAAAAGAAACTGTAATATATTTGTATTTTTTTAAATATTAATATCTTATATAAATTAAAAATATACTTTGTATTTACCACTTTAAAGTGGTAAATACAAAGTATATAGTTTTTTTTTAAAGTGGTAAATACAAAGTATATTTTTAATTTATATAATTAATAATGCCACAAAGTTACCAAATATTTGAAGAAATTAATATCTTACCTTAAAATATCAAAATTATATATTAATTAATTTTTAAAAATGCATGTTTTGACGCTGATAAAGAAAGTCCATTCAAAATTGAAAAGATTTTTATAAAACCAGTCGTTGAGAGGTCCGTTGTTTCGTGATAAATCTAAGGTTTTACAAACCTTCCCGCGAGAACAAGTGATGAACGTAGAAATTGAACCAGTAAGTCATATTTACTGTTATCCACAAAAGGCTCAGAAATAAGCTTCAATGTTTATACTCCTTAAAGTGCTACCGAGCATAATTTGTCGATTCGAAATTAAAAAAAAAAAAACAAAAAAATATTCTGCTCTGAGAACTCATGTTTTTCGTGTCTATCCATGTTACATGCGTCATTTACGAGAAAGATGGAAACGGGGTAATGGAGCTATCAGCGGTATGCCCTCTCTCCTTGTGATTAACAAGCTTATGTTTAGTATGAACATAATTAACAAGAAATATATATTAAGGTGAAACTTTAATTATTGTAACGTTACGTGTTCATATATAGCGTTATTTTGAATATTTTAGAAAAAAAAATTTTGGCACAATGCTATTAAACATTGAGATGAATAATTGTTTTTTTTGGCGTGCGCACACATGAAATATGTAATGAAATATTTTTTTATTGTAGGTTTAAAGCTCAATATCTTTACACCCGCCAACAAACAATTCATTTCAATATTTTAAAGCATTACGCGCTAAAAGCGTTTTTTTCTGAAATTTTATTTTTTTTTACCTAAAATATGGAAGCGAGGTATAATGTTGCGTTGAAAGTGCGGCAGCTTGCAATATGGTAAATATAAGCGGTGACCTCTATCGGACAAATCAAGAAACAGTATTAATAATATAACATTAAAAAGCTATTTGTATCGGAAGATACTGCAGGTTTAGAGGTTTCAGAGAAGGATCAATATTTAGATCCGTAGCAGTAATAGGTACAGATGATTTAAACCTTATTTCTAACTAATTAACGTGCGACCGAAGTTTCGTACGAGAGTGACGGCATTAAAGCGAGACCGCCGTAGGTAATGTAGAAATGTGCATGCTTGTCCGGTCAGTCTTCAATATCACCTGTCATTCGAGATAATACATTGTATCAATTACAGTATCTTGACTAATATCTCGCTAATCCAATATCAAAGGGCAAATACATTATATAACCTCTCGATTTAAACCATCTGCAGGCAGGTACTTGTTAATTTCATATTACAAACATACCTGATACCGTAACAAGTAAGAACAGTAAGTAATTGTGTATAAGATCGTTACTTTCTCCTGCAACATAATATAATTTCACTTATTGTGAGTGCTAATAATGTCTATGATTATGACTTCCACTCTGCATATCACATTTCCACACCTGGCGACCTGCGCAGTGCGCAGTGCGCCTGCCATACGCGTGGGGCGGAGCATTCCACCTCTAGTTTACTGAACTTGTTAGTTTCCGTTCATACGTCATTAAATGATCTATAAATATGACTTGTCTGTACTCATAGATTTGCAATTGCTTTCAGAGGTACAGTACTCTACTAACAAACTATATGAAAGTTTTAAAGATAAATGAAAAAAATTACAAATTTTCACGGCTTTAATGATTATAATTTAAATAAATGTAAGATTCTGTTTGCGAGAACAATCCTTTTAAGATATTAGAAAAACAAGCTGTTTGAAAACCGTATAAAGACATGGGTAAGGTTCTAGACTACGAATTCGAAGGTCACTGGTGCGAATCCCGGCGTTCGCAAGTAAATTTTATTTAAATTATTTGTGTTTTTTCACATTTAATTCATATGAAATAGTATATGGTATATTTTCGACACGTTCCAGAGAGGTCGACATATTTATTATCGCCCTTATGAAATACCATTATACAGAAAAGAAACGTTGCTTTAAATGACTTTAACCATGTTTGGTGGCCAGATCTGGTTAGCCAGGTACTTCCCATCTTCCTCTTCCCCATCTGTTTTCCCTCCCCATGTCCTTCAGCCCCACAAAATACCCCAATTATATTTGGGATGTCATAGTCTCACTGGCTCCTCGTGTGGTATTCAGGTTTAAAATAAATAAAATAAAATGAGTTTACTATTGTTCACATGAAGTTATTTTTGTGTTTGAATTTTATCAGTTTTGACTTTACAAATATGAACTCTCCCCAAAGATTGCAACATCTGTAAATTCCAATTTTCGATTATTTTATAAAATTTGATTTAATCCATTTGAATAAGTACCCATTTAGTATTTTCAATTTCTTTTTAGTGTAAATTTAAGTAATATTTCTATCTATAAAAATCAATACATCACCTATTCAATTTCTGCCTTTGGCTTTAACTTTATTGGCATACACAGTGGCACATGAGGGCGACATTCGGAACATTGTAAAAATAGGAAAATGGTATTGAAAAACAAACAATTTACGTTTCTATATACATGTTCTTGCAGTTTCCTTGTTATTTTAAACAAAAAGTGTCCCATAAGGAACGACGATAGGAACATTAACAACTACAGGTCGTTGTTTGCAGTCTGCTAGCAATTAATTTCCCAGACTAGTAATGAGAAATGATTTGTTTATGGTAGTTATTGTTTTTATTTATGTTTGCTGTCATTATTTACATCCACAGAGATAATTTATTCAAGCCAATAAAAAATGCTTCCAGTGAATACATTGCTACCATCATAGTACCTACATGGGAGTATTATTATGAATTTATATAGTTTATGGATATATTTGCACCTTTTCTGCCAAAACATATCGAGGTATTAATTTTTTTAGTGCGATAGGTATAAGGTAGTTACTAGGACGTTAAAATAACCCCTATTTCTAAATAATATGCCAGGGGGGTTACAATATATATATAACCCCCCTGGGGGTTATAATAATTCTCCTTATTTTTGATAACTTATCAAAATACAAGATCAGGGGTCTAATTCTGGTTCCTATTAAGAATAAGGCATTGTCCTTATCCTTAGGCTTATCGTTTTGATTAACTTCGGTTACGGTTGTCTTGGATGACAGTTGTCATTCATGCTGTATTGACTTTAAATATTATTATTGAGTCATTTGTCGCATAATAATGCTATTAATTAACCGAATAAACCTAATTGCGATATCTGTAAAGAACCTACCTGAAAATCCCGAAATGTCAGATAAAAGTTACTTAAATTCTAAAATTTATAATTAACTACAAATAGTAAGTAATAATAAACTACACGTGATAAGCACGTGTGATGCACCTGTAATTTTAAATAATTCTGTGATTACCACAAACTGTTTTAAATAGTATTGTTATCGGAAACGCAGTTAAGCAAAATGTATTAAGAACATACACTGTATAAGTATTATACGTTATCCCTAAAAAATAATCGGAAACAGGCTCCAGAATTAGGTTAGTTGCTGATTTTGTGTTGATTTGGTATTTAATTTATATCACGAAAATTAATTTCTTATTCTTACGTTAACATTTAGCTTGGGTACTAATTTAAGTGATAAATGAACTAGAGTAGAGCTGTTTGGTATATCTTGAAAAATTAATCGGAATGGATAAGTATTTGATTTCGAAGGCTAGGAATAAATGCATAATTAAAGCTATCGTATTTTTCTCGATTGGAAGACGTGCAGGTTTGTTTTTTAAACTTTATCCATGTTTCTATATTATTTCCATTTCTTCGTCGTATGGTAGATTAGGGTTGGTGGAAGTCAGATCGGAATGCTGAGATTTTTCAGTCAGTCGACGGGATCTGAAATCACTTGGTTGAGCACAGATATACCCACCATGGGGATCTTATGCAATGTGTTCAAAGTACCCCATCCACTGTGTACCTGCCTTATATTTCAAATAGAAGACTTTCTGCCGCTAAGGAAAATGTACATAAACTAAGATTTGCACGATTAACGATTTAACATTTTGCAAACTAGGCTACTGTATTTATCGAGATAAATTACGTTGTAACAGCAGATTAAGCTGATAGTTTTAAATAGTTGGGCGGAAAATGCAATGGACCTATTACATTAATTTGATTAATTATAGGTATCTAAGTGCGCCCACTTTATTATTTATAGATGATGCAAACGGGCCCTAATCAGAACGGAGAGTTTTGTTGGCATGTAAATTAAATGTTGCACTGACCAGATCTTTATTGTTGAGAAACATAGTGCGAAACTAAGTACACTTTGGCGGAATGTCACAATACTCAATGTTAAAGAAGATAAGTACCACAGAGTGAAGATATGAAATTTTATCTTTGTAGGTACACCCAAACCCCTTAGTAAATGGCTTTCCATTTTAATATACTTATGTAGAGACGCTATTTAAAATATAGTATGTTTTCATCGTATACCAAAGCCTTTTAAAAAAATTATATTGTAAATAAATTAATTAAAAAATACTTTGTAATCACCATATTATTAATATATGCATATCAACATGTTTCGAAAGCGATGCTTTCCTCATCAGGAATATGCAGAACACTCTATTGTATTATAGCCTAGTACAATCACATCTAATCAACTACTGTGAAATCTGTTTAAATGCATGCGAAACTTACATAAATGAATTACAGGTAATACAAAACAAGTAATCAAAAAGCTGTATAATTTTAATTCTAGAACATCCTCCGAATAAAATTAACAGGACACAAACCTGTTAATAATTTAAAAAAAAAACTGTATGAATACGATTAGTGACTTGCAGTCCGTAAAGGCTGAAAAGTTATGCCTACCCTAAGAAAAATTAACATTTTTTATTGTTGTTAATGTTAATACAACATTTTCTAATGTAAATCTATTTTTTCCATGTATTTTGTGACGAACTTGTACCCTCGTTTATTCAGTTGGCCACAACAATCAGTGAAAGATGATAATAAAATAAATATTTAATGAACTTGACAAACTCCACACATCCTAACTTTGGTAATAGGGCAATGCACGCCACTGGATATAATATATATTATTTCTCCTAAGATATGAAATAAATTTACAAACACAGAATTCATTAAAACGTTACAAGTGCACACACACTTTACACGATAATTTGCTAACATGCATTTAATCACCATACGTTCAAGATATGGCAAGCAATCCATTAGCTACGAGGGGACAATTTATATATTGCTTTCCATATTCAAAAATAAATAATCCTAGGTATATTTCCTTCTGAAGTTAAAACATCAAAATAGTGAAAACGTTAAAAAAATTTCATGGGTTAGGTAACCATTCTAGTTAAATTAGTAAAGACGTAATTTGCCTTTTTTCCGGAATATAAAAAATAAAAGCAATTCTCGACAAAATAGGAAAATGAATTCAAGTCCATAAAAATCTGAAACATATAATATATAAATACCCCCTTTGTGCTTAACTGCTTAGCACGGAAGAATAGAATTCATAAGCCATTTATGGCAAGACTGATTGTAACATACTTCAGATCAGAAGAAAACATAAGTACCTACCAACTTATTCAACGGAGGCAAAATCGTGACAGGAAGTACAGAGCATTGCCTCCGATGAACTCAGCGATCTGGTAAATTAGGTTAATTGCTTTATTTCACTTCCTACCTTTGAAGAATTAATCAAGGTTGCCTTCCACGGAGAATTTGAGTCTTAAGTTGTCGTAACAACCCTTCTCAGACTATAGCTGCAGGCGGGTGCTGTGGAATTAAAGAGTGAAAAGCACGTCTAACCCCAGCCTTCACAGCTGATTTAGACCAGTTAAACCAGATGTTAAACAGCTACCGGCCAGTTGATCCCGAACGGGTTGTCTTTGGTCGCAGTCCACAGTACAGCCTTCGACGCAGCCTTGACTCCGTCCCGAGGATCAGCTGGTCTCGCATTCCGGTTCCAGCACCACGTCACATCTGCGAGGAAGTCTACCGTCTCTTTGTTATTTTTGTTCCGTTTGCTGGTCGGGAAAAAACTAGTTTAGAAGCAACCACCGGCCACGAGGTTTTGTTTACTGTTGTGTTTAGTATACACCTTGGCGAGGGCGGAATCTGACAGGCCCGCGACCGCTATAGGCGATCTAATGGATCGCTGCTTTGGGCGAACATCGCCATGTCGCTGGCCTGTTTTGGATGGGTGACTATTTATCTACCCATAATGATCTGGGTTTATAATCTAGTACTGATTCAAGCCGTACTTTAAATATTTAAACTCTGTAGCAGAAACCTGTGTGTTGGTTTCTTAAGCAGCAGAAAGCTCTGGAGAAAATAGTTCTGGCGTCATGAAATGGGCATCGTTCTAGAATAGAAATTCAGAATTTCGAAATCAACTTAGCAATTTTTAGCTTTCACTATTATTGATTTTTAATAAGCCTGGCGGCCTCTGTAGTTAAGTGTTTACAATCCTTGACTAGGAATCCGTAGGTCACGGATTCAAATCCCGGCGTTCGCCAGTTTTTTTATTAATTTATTTTATTTCATTATTTTTGCATTAATTTTTTAATTTTTGGCATGTTCCGGAGTGGTAGATACTTTTGGTATCGTCCTGGTGAAAGACAACCCCTCTGAATCGAATCCTTGAATTGAAATGGAATGAGCCGTGTTAAGTGATCAGATCTGATTAGCCGGGTACTTCTCCACCTTCCTCTTTCCCATTACATTCCCCTTCTCCGCTACATTCAGCCTCATAACATACTAAAATTGGGGATTCCATAGTCTTACTGGCTCCAGACGGTTTGGAGCAGTTGGGATTCTTGTGAGGTATTAAAAAATGTCACGTTGAAAGATCCACCAAATTGTCAAGAAAGAAAATACCCGCACTATATTGCCTGTTTTCAATAGCTATAATAAAAATAATATCAACTATAGAACGCTGAAATTTTGTGTGAAGTTACGTACCTACCAACAAGCAAATAATTTTTAAAAGCGAACATTTGAAGGTATTTGTGCATACCAATAGTGGATCAAATTGGTTATAGATAGTTTGGAACAGCCGCCCGCAATCTCACTTTACTCCTCTGTAGTTCCACGACACAGTACACCACTACACAAACATGAATATGTTTAAAATGATTCTACTGCAACTACAAGTAATTTATAAAGAATTAAAGAAGCATATTTCCTCGACTCATGAATAGGTGCGTACTACTTCCCAGGATATAGCTGAATAATTACAGCCTCATTCTCGTAAGTGATAATGAATTTTATATCGATTCTTCGTCGCTTTATAATCATTTTTTTTTAATACAACAAAGAGTAATTAAGTTTGAATAATGTGCTCTATTAAATGTCAAAGATACGTTAAAAAAATTACTCTTGATAAGTTAAATCAGTAATGCACAACCTTTTAAATATTTTCAATTTAATCATGAGCGGCAGAAGGACAAAATACATACATCTTGATATGGTTTACTTTATAGTCGGTGGTGTCAACCTATATGTATTTAAAAAAAAATAGTAATGGCAGAGTAAATAAATCAATCATAAAAAGAATAAATAAAGCGTCGCAGGCGATAATCTGTCTCAAAGCCCAAATATTTAAAAATTAAATAAGGAACGCTTGTAATTTTCGGCGGCTGATTCAAAATGGACAAAATAAAGTTTGTTTGCGATACCCTTTGTATTTTGTAAAAGAGAATGGTAAACGTTAAGTATATTACGTATTATATTATTAACTATAAATATTTAGGACATACCATCACAGACGACCTAAAGGACATTGAGGATATAGAGAGACGAAGGAGAAACATATTCGTTAGAGCAGGTATGCTATCAAGGCGTTTTCTCTTTTGCAGCATAAACGTAAAAATAATTCTGTTCAACGCATTCTGCACATCTCTGTATACATCAGAACCGTGGATAGAGTACACGGTATCCCAATGGCATCAGGTAAAAGTCACCCACAATAGTTCATATCGTTAAAAAATTCATCTACCGAGCTACTGCAGCGCTACGAAAATGTTCCTGGGGGGACGAGTGTACTCTTTCAGAGCACTTCTCGCCACCGCATGAGAAGATGTGGTGCAAAATACGCAAATCTAGGAATGCCATCATTACTGCCACGGTAGCCTGGATGAAGTTCCCACTGATAGCCCTCTCGAGACGGAAGAGGAAGATATTTGACGGTCTCCAGAGGGCTATCAGGGGGAACTCCATCCAGGCCACCGTGGCAGTAATGATGGTATTCCTGCATTGGCGTATTCTGCACCATATCTTCTCATGCGGTGTCGCAGAAGTGCCCCGGATTTTGTATTAATTAAAAGTTTAGAACAATTTTTTTCTTCATATATTGTTATTTCTTTGTGTGTGTTATTATTGCGACTTGCGACTATCTCTGCGTGCTTTCTGGAATAAACATTATTATTATTATTATGATCATGGCACCCGGAAATCCTAACAATTACAATTAAAAATGAAATATCAAAACTATCTTCTATCACTTACATGTTTTCAGAAAGACCATTTAGAAGCGTAAGAAAATGTTGCTAGGTTTATGGTCAAACCAATAAATGTTATTGATTTTTATCGTTCGAAAAGTCAGATTCCAAACAATATTTAGTCGGATTTTCAAAGCATTAAAAATATTAAAAAATTTAAGAATATGAAAAAAAGATTCCAAACAATATTTAGTCGGATTTTCAAAACATTAAAAATATTAAAAAATTTAAGAATATGAAAAAAGATTAAAAACCTTTTTGCAACAGAGAAGAGAAACCGTTGAATACGTTTCGCGGGCCAAGGCTTGTGCATCACTGCCTGAAATGAATCAATACGAACAAAAAACTAACTTCGCATATCCCAATACTCTTTTATTGTTAAATCGAATGAGTAATGATGGAGATTTATTCATTTTAAACAGTGCCGCCCCTGTTCACAAGGCGGCAGTCCTTGCAAGGCAAACCAGCCCCCCCCCCCCCGCCACGCTCTTCCGCAGCCATACCGCATAGCTACCACGCCCGCTGTAACGCATTATCTACCAGACTTACAAAGATCAGAGATTTAACTAAATCAACTGATTCCAGCAAAAAGCATAAACCAAAACTTGAACCAAATTAGTTTCACGTGTCAAGAATACAACCTTTTTGGCAAAGTGCAATAGACTTGACTTCACATTGGACTGCCTTTATCTCCAATGCGGAAAACAGGGGATTAATCAGAGCTTGTAAAATAATACTAGAATAAATTTAATTTTAAAGGAATGAATTTGATACATTTTGTGAGATTTATCGATTTTGTCATTTTTTAATGTCTGTCTGCATTTCTTATGATTACTACATCGGTGACAGATCTTAAATTTACGCCCACTAATATTTTTTGTAGTGAATTTATACGTAATATTTATTCGTTTTCGAGAAAATCGACAGTTAACATTTTATCATTTTATACACGTATTGGGAGATATACCAAAATAAAACCATTTATTAATTTCCTTCTTGTAACTTTACCTAATAATGCAAGTCATGTAATAAAATAATAAAAAAACTATAACCAAATAACAAAAGATTGTTATGGTAATTATAAGGAAAAAAATATACTTCGGAGTTCTTATTGAGGTGGCAATTGAAGATTTCCACATATATTAAGACAATAAATCATTTAATAGTAAGATAGGATAGCAAGTTAAATGATTAAATTTACAACAGAATTATAAAAACAACAACAACAAAAAATATGAATAGTCACAAAAACATTATTATATTTAGTTCTTATTCAGATGGTAATTGAAAATGTCCACTTAAGATATATGGTAATTTATATTGAAATAAGATTTAACTTGAATTTCGAATATGCGCCCACGGTATGATGCATTTATAGTATAATAATAAGATATTATTTGAGTTTGGAAAACAAGCCCCGCAGACTGATAATAATAAAGTGTAATAATATGATATAATTTGAATTTGGAATACACGCCCCGCAGTCTTATGCATTTTTAGTATAATAATAAGATATAATTTGAATTTGGAATACACGCCCCGCAGTCTTATGCATTTATAGTATAATAATAAGATATAATTTGAATTTGGAATACACGCCCCGCAATCTGATGCATTGATAGTATATTAAGATATAATTTGTATTTAGAATACACCCTTCGCGGTCTAATCGGTCTTCATTGTTTGGAGTTCGAATTCCATATTAAAAAAATTAAAAAATAATGTCGCGAAAATGATTGAATACAAAATAAGACACATTTGACAGTTTTCGTAGATTAATAATCGGTATTAAACTTTAGATCGTGAGGTTGAGGGTTCGCTTCCAGTCCGTCTGGAAAGGAAAAAATCAAAAACAGTTATGTAAGTATATCGTCAAATTATATTATCGTGGGCTTAACTATAAAACAATGTTTATCTATTTGTAGAGAACGTTTTGCTTAATCGAATTAAGAAAATTTATTTTAGACAATACCCGAATTAGAAAAATGGTTAAATGGTGCAAAATTTGCATAGGCAGATTGATTGGTAATACGCAAACGATTTAATAATAATGAAAACACACCCTTTTCTTCGAGTTTTGTTCATTATTTAAAATATTCCGTACACAATATTAGGTACGATGGCTTATAAGGTATGTACCTTCGTGTTTTTTATGTGTTTACATTATTTTTTTTTCCTTTTTAAATACATAGGCACATGTGAAATAAATATTTTTTGACGTCGTAGGTATTGTAAAAACTTACGTATTTAATTATTGAATACGTGTAATGATATTCGTGCATACCATTTATGGTCAACGGCTGCACTTTACAGAATGATTTAACGACATATTAATCACATGGAAATCTGATTGCAGGAGTGATTTATGTTAATTTAATGGACGTAGTATTATTCAATCCTAGAAAATTCGGTGTCTAATTCTCATAGAGGACAATTTGAGGACAGCTTCGTAATCACTTGTAAAAATACAAAAAGACAGTAGAAGTTATCTAAACACACCTGTAATAAAATGCTGCCTTTGGTTTTTGTAATCGATAAATTAATACAAGCGTTGAAATGATTTCATCAATAAACAATAGGTACATAATTAAGAATGCAAAATACAATTATTAATTACCATATCGAAAAACTTGATGAACTTTGCAATAATTGCTCAGTGTGATAAACATTTCGCAGCCATGGCATTGTTTCAGTAATAATTGTTGGCAACAATAAAACACGAGTATTGTGGTACAGGGGCCTGCCCAACCTACCCATTAAGGAAAAAGAATAGAAAACAAAACACAAGGAGATTTATGTCAGATTCGATAATTAGATGCCTCGCTCGGCTTTACGAGCATTGTAAATCACGTCGAAATAAAAATTAACGACATTGCACACCGTATAAATAAAGTCAGCTAACGTAGTTCACTTAACTAACAAAATAAGAATAAAACTTATTTTATCTGTGAATATTAAAATGTCAACTCGATTTAATTAGAAACTAGATAGACGACCGACGTCGTATCAGAATCTAAAGTCGCTATTTTTTATGTTATGTTTTTCTTTTATATTTTAACCTAAACAGGAACATTCAAGTCACCAATCCATCACTGTGTCGACTGTAGAGCTATGTATTTAAATGCTACGAGGAAGTACAGATTAATTTATGCATGCATGTATGAAATATGGAATCGTTTAAGGAGAGGATATTATTTGCATGATTTAATTAAAATGGATAATCAACGTTATAGTGTTATATAATGTAAAAATATTAATATGAATATTTTAATACGGAGGTTCGATTCAGATAATATTAAATCTGATTAGTTCCATGAAATTAAAACGACATATATTTTGTTTTCGTAGTCGACATTAAACATCTGTACATTAATGTAATACAGAGATTAAAATACATTACAATAAATGAGAAATGGTAAAAACTAAACATAGATAATAAAGAAAATTTCACACTTTCAACACTTTGTGACATGGGTCAAAAGATAATCGCAAAATTGTCTGAAAGTGATGTTTAAAATGTCAACGGACAATACAGCATCATCGAGCAGTTGAGTCGCTTTGCTAATTGGCGTGTTCTGGTAAATAGAAGTTCTCGCTTTCGGAGCATAAAATAGTGTGTGGGATCTCCCACGAGAGGCGTGATGCAATGTGTCATTTCTTCATACATACCGCATTCCCGGTTCCCCATTGCCCAGAACCAGTGCGGTGTTCCATCCCTAGGAAAATCCGAAGGCAAAAAAAATTTGATAGAATAATACCGACTTATCGGAATATTCCCCGACATAATATAAATTCCCCAAAATTGGGATTTATTTATTTTTATTTAGAAAGTTATTTTAAATGAGGTTGTTTCCCGTTTTATTTTTATTTCGAAATAAATGAATTATACATAAAGAGTCAATAATGACAGTAAAATTAGTTTTTCGATATCTAAAAAAATGACAAAGTTTTGAGCTTTCAAAATGAACTTGATTAAAACGTACACAATCGTGTCCCATGACGTCACAGGAGACAGAATTCAGTACACTTATTCATAATATGAATGGGAGTGCTGTAGTACTGCCGCGCCATTCATATTGTGTATATAGTGACATCAAGAAATTCACTCCCCAGCACTCAGCATGCTCTCAAGTGTAATCTAATGATAATTTGTCATATTGATGTATATACGAGTATATTAATATTTTTTTATCAAATTAATATGGCAGCCTTGATGTATGACTTATTATAATGTGTGATAAAATTATAAGATACCAATAACAAAGTTATGTTCACCTTATTAATGAAACCGTTTTTTATAGTATTATATACGCTGGATTTAAAATGAATTGATTGCTTTAAAAACGTTTTATTCTGTAATTTAATTTTAAAATAAATATATTGGTTTGGTGTTTTTAGCCATTATAAATGAATAC